>JAQGAS010002103.1:0-12671 GCA_034686365.1 Pachymerium ferrugineum
AGGCTATACAATGGCTATACACAATTAGGGTATACAAAGGCTATACAATGGCTATACACAATTAGGGTATACAAAGGTTATACAAAGGCTATACAAAATTAGGGTATACAAAGGCTATACAAAGGCTATACAAAAGGTATACAAAAAGGATATACAAAGGCTATACAAAGGCTATACAAA
The DNA here is from genome assembly GCA_034686365.1 of Pachymerium ferrugineum. Taxonomy (NCBI): domain Eukaryota; kingdom Metazoa; phylum Arthropoda; class Chilopoda; order Geophilomorpha; family Geophilidae; genus Pachymerium; species Pachymerium ferrugineum. Next base: position 181 of record JAQGAS010002103.1, read on the forward strand.
AGGTATACAAAGGCTATACAAAGAGGGTATTTAAAGGCTATACAAAGGGTATACATAGGCTTTACAAAGGCTTTGAAAGGCGTTTCAATGGCATCACAGCCCGAAACTTGCCATTTTTCAAACGTAGGCTACCCCCTTAAACTTGAGATTGTTTTTAAATTGCGTAAAATTATACTCCAAAAAGTCGCCAGGTGAGTGCACTTCAGTGAAATATGAGTCTGAATGTTGCTTTTTATTGTACCGGAGGATACAGAACTTTACAGACTATTTATCCCTAAATCGATTTATGTCGAGATTCAGAAATTTTTTTTACGTGGTAAACTGCAATCTGTTGGAAGTGTTTACAGAGAAAACATTTTAGCAATTGCAAATATTAAATTTTTAAGCGTTTTTTTAAAAATTTCTAATGAGGTATAGACTAGATTCACAACAAAATATTTTTGCAGTTGTCTCGTACAATTACTTCGTTTAAGGAGTTATATAACTTTTAATTTTTATCAAAAAAATAGTAATCATTAATAATGATCTGTCTAGAGTGGGCTTACTGGTTCTCCAATGGGGGTAAATGAGTAATCTAATTTTGGAGTTGTACAGCAAAGACATACAATTTAATGCGACAATCGCGAATTGCAAATGACATTTGACTTTAAATAATTTTCTCGAATTGTTTAACAGATGTCGCCACCAATATCGCAGTTTCAATTTTTTTGTCATTGTTTTCGTCTCTTATCTTTACTTTATTTTATTCCATTTCCCCCTATTCACTCTTTTGCACCACTATAATTTTGGCCTTCAATACAAAACACTTTTTTTTTAACTCTTTAACTCTTATCTATCCATGGCACATTGCCTGACAACTATTAAATGCAAGCCAGATAATCAGTCCCTTTTCCACGCAGTCCCTGATTTGCATGTTATTGGTTTTTATCAACCCCCACGCGACTCATTTAATATGAACTCCAATTAGGTTTTTGTCAGATTCTTTGATAGTATTTCTCCTACACTTCAAACCCCGTTTCAATTAATTCCGGTAGGTAGTCTCTATCAACAATCTTAATTTGACTAGACAGAATCTAGTCACAATTCACTTAGACTAATTTACTTCATCTTTATTAACCGGAGGTAATCGAAAGTAGGTAGGAAAACAGGAGCAATTACATGCGCAAACCGGAACAGGGTAACATTTGCGAATATTCTTTGTAATCACTCGGTGTTTAGTCGCATGATACTTGTCATCATTTCAACTTCTTAGAAACACGAGATAACAGAGGCCGGCCTAAATGGGCTATTAACCTCACATAACCTCTATTTTCATGTTTTTGCAACGATTCGTTTAAAGACTTCATCATTAAAAGTAACAAAAAGTTTATAAAATTATTTTATATACTTTTTTAAAAACTTGTTTCATCAGCTTAAAAAAAATGCAGAAATAGAAATACCTCCATCTTATAGTTTTCTGCAGACTTTATTTAGCTGAGAGACAACTAAAGAAGACTAAACCCAAGCCAAAAAGTGTTTTTATTATGGCTAAATTTTCAATCAAATAATTGTAATAATAATAAAAAAAGTCAAAATGATGGTACAATATGTAACAATATTTTTGTTATAAACTGAATTCTTGTAAACTATTCATTATACAAAATACAGGAATGAATACATATACAGAAAAAAAGTTGTTCAAAAGATCATTGGTGTTTTGAGCTATTAAACTACAATGTGTATTTGTGTGTGTGTAGTTTTTAAACATTTATTGGTGGTATGACGCTTGTTGAAGATGAAAATATTTTATAAAGCCATTCAGTTTATTAATAAAAATATAAAAGATTTTCAATTACACATCTTGCTACAACACCCTACTAAGCCACAGGTTTCTTCATATAGTATTTTAATAACATCAGTATAAATAACATAAATATATGAACTACAATTTTAAAATTATATAAATTTTTATACAAATCGATTAAAATGCTCACTATAATTCACGTCACATGATCATGTAATAATCATAGCCCGGATGACGCAGTAATATTAGTTTTACTTTTGCTCTTTTCCCGGCCATGAGTCGCTCTTGATGCATTTTGAATGGTTTTCAGTTTAGAATACGAGACACACACATATGCTGGTTTATAGAGCACAACTGTTTCTCCTTCATCAGTACTGCCATCATAAACTTGTCCCAATTGAAATTCTGGTCCAATGTATAGACCACCTTCCACATGATCAGCTGCCACTTCTGAAAATAGAATTGTATAATCAATTTAGAATTCAACTTTTATTCCTTATTTATGGGATTGTAAAATTTTTTAAATGTTTGCTTTACTTTTAATGGAACAAATGTAGTGGATGCTGCTGCAGGAATTTCAATTAATTAATCGTTTATATGAATGTCAAATTATTTAAAATGTGTGCAATTTTATTCACGTTTCCCCTTGAAAAGTATTTAACTAAGTGAAATGTTTCCAAAATTTTACTTGTGAAAGAATAAAACCACAATCATGGAATCCGTTTTTCTAAATTGAAAAATATTTATGTGATCATGATTTGGAAATAGTCATTATTAAAAGGCAAAAGTATCTAAAATTGTTTTTAAAGTTTAGATTTAACAAGTCAAAAGATATTTCTGCAGTTTTATCTTTAATTTCAGAAAAGTCTCGAGTAAAAGGTTAGAAAGTTGTTGACATTAAAGCTGCTGGAAGTTGGAGCCAATGTCACTTGAAAGAGAACCTCTCAAGAGCAAGTTTTTTTAAAGCCTCTTATTACGAAAAAAGAACAATCTGCTAAAAGACTTTGCCATAAATAATTAGCAGAAATTTGACTAAAAGCAATGATCAATTACAAATACATTTCCTTTTAGCTTAATTTTATCTAAGTCGTGCTCAAACTCTTTATCAGACGACTTGACAGAGACACACCATTCTGAAATTGTATGTACGAACAAATACATACTTTAAATATTTTAATTTTCTCTAATCAAATATTTACTGATTGGTTTAAATTGATACCAGATTGAAAAATATTGTTTGCATGAATAACAAAATCTCAAGAGTCATACAGAACAAATTTATTATCAGATAAGAGCCATAATCACCTTAATCTGCATGTGAAAATGTTATTATACTCTTTAAAAATATTATTTGTTAATGATTTCCCTCCCTAAAGGTTTGTTCATGTAATTGTCATTAGATGGCGGGGGTTGAGAGACAAAGTCATCTCTTAATGCGGTCGGAATGTGTGCTGCTGTCGTTGTTTCAGTCGTAACTACTGGATCGATTTTCGGATACCCACTTTTATTCTAGCCATTTGGCACCCAATGAATGAAACAACATTAAAAATTTAAAGCTTAATTTTAAAAAATAAATAGCAACCTTTTTTTTCTTTCTTTTTCTACTTTTCACATCTATTTTGTTGCAAACATGATAATAAAGATAAAAATTGTGGGTTACGCGCAAATAAATTGCTACAAATAATTCTTACCATAGCTAATCTGAGGTTGTTGATTTGAATTTGGAATCCGGAAGGGACAAGTAGCAATTGTCAGTGGAAAATTAAGATGAAGATCTTCTCCTGAATTTTCCAATAGTAGGCTTACCTGTAAAGCGAATTTCTACTTTTACAAAATGTTAATTAATTCAACAAGTTAAACCTTTAAAAACAAAATTTTAAATTGTTTTCATAGTACAAGCAATTACGTTTAATTTCTCCCACAACTAAAAAAAAAAGAAACGCATTAAAGTGCACAAAATGGCTGTTCGTTCAAACTTTCTGCATGATAATGTCTACATTTTTTGATTTGTATTGCTTCAATGTGACCGGATATTGAGTTTTCGAAGGCAAGGAAATGAGGTAATAACTAAAATAAGTCGACGAAAAAATTTTTTTCTTATAAAGGGGTTTAGTACCTGCATTCATTTTATCAACTCTTATGTAAAAGAACGTAGGGACAACTTTATTTTGACTTTAAGGGAACGCTAAAGTGGTTCTCTGGTTCTCTTATTATATAAAGTGCACTTTGTTTTCAGAAAAATAATAGTATGATTAATTTAGTTTTGCCTACTGTAAATGGTTTTTATCAGTTTAGGTTTAAACATATAAAGAGTATACACTGTTTCTATTATGCTTAAATCACGGGAGAATAAAGTCCCTCACCCAATAAATGCCACAACCAAAAATAGTGTAACCCGAGTTGCAAGTATAGTCAATGCCTGTAGCAATAACTTTTCAGCACCTCAAAAGAATTTCAGAACATTCACAAGATATTTTACCCTCTTATTGCGCCGCAGTTTCACCAAAACAGAATGTAATTTCGGGCAAAACGGCTTGTAAACCTGAAATGTGAGCTCATTCACAAAGCTGTAGCATGCGCATTTGAGTTGTTTTGACGAGTATTTTTGCCTCCTCTTCAAACAAATAACCAGCCAGTGTTGTCCCCTTCTGGTTAAACCTTTTAATTAGAACTTTTAAGCCAATAAATTGCACATTTAATCAGTGAGCTTTCCGGTACACCTTGTGCTCGTGTTGAGACCTCATAAATTAAAAAAACAGTGGTGGAATGGCACGAACCCCTTCATTCACCATAGTTACAATTACTTGAATTTATTGCAAAATACAATGTTTGTAATAATAACAATGTTAAAAATGTTTTATTATTCATAATGACAGAACTTACTTTGAGCATGTACTGCACTTGCAGAAGCCGACATATGCCAACCAAAGTTGGTGGCATTACAGGAACGACCAAACTACTAGACGAATCAAATTTGGACCTGGAGTGTGAGTTCACTGGATCCCCCGTGTACTCGAGGACGGTGTGACTTGTGCTTTTGTTTATCCCCAAAACTCCACGGTCGATAAAATAATCTACGTACTGCAAGGAATGCCCAAAGGAAAAAAAAAGTAAGAGCTCATCTTATCAAATATTTAAGTTAGGCAGTGAAGTAAAGTTTTTTCACACCTGGACAAGCTTCAACTTTAGGCGGGCTTCTTCTTCACTTTGATTATCAATATCAGCTTTTAATTTAATGCTCTCTCCGCAGCAATAGGCCGATCTTTCTAGTTGAGTTCTTAACGTGACCGGTCCACGAGCACAACATAAACAACATGTGGATCGTTTATCCTGTCCAATGAGAGGTTTCTGTTGGAAATAAAAATCAGATAACGTACATTAAAAACGATAAAAGTCATGTTGTAACCATTGCGTGTTTGTTATTTTTCTTCTTTTAATGATGGAGGTACATGTTTGATGTGTTAGATAAAAGGTTTGCTACAAGTAAACCAGTCAGGGTTTATTTTTATTTGGCTTTTTTCTTGTTTTGAATTTATCGGAACGATAATTATGGCTACAGTTGTAATTTTCTGTGTTCTGTGAATGCCACTTAATGTGATTGAAACTACTCGAGAGAATTTTCGTAATTAAAATTTTGTTTCAATTTTTAGTGACGAGGTAACCATTAGTAGTGGTGCTGGGAAAAGTGTATTAAAAAATTTATGGCTGTTAAATAAATTAGCAATGTTAAAACAAGACAGGCCAGTTGGTACCATTACGTTAATTTTGAACTGCACTTGGAATTTTAATAGATCCAAATCTTTAAAATGTTCTAACAACCGCTAAATGCACGTTTAAGTGGCTTTATGTGGAACAGGTAAAGAAATACAGAAAAATGTTAAATATTTGATCATTTTTTAAAGGGTAAATGAAACAAATGTTCACACGATGAGCTTAAAATTTAAAAAATCTTACTAAGTAATGTTCGTCCATACAATCAATATGTGGTCCAACTATTGTGAAATATTTCATCCCTTGTGGTGGCGATGCGTACGGAATATCCAAAGTGACACGTACATAATATCGTATAGTTCCAGCTTTACTTTCAAACGAACAGGGAAGTGCACTTTCAGGCAGCTGAAATCTGAAGGGAAAAGAATGGTTGCCTCTGGGTAAAATTGGCACATTTCCTTCAATTTTATCTGCAAGAACAACGTAAAGAACACTTAAAGTCATGTAGTGTCAAAAAAACAAAATTTCACTTAAAAAATAATTTAAAAGTTAATCAAAAAATTAGAAATAATTTTAATTCAACACTTTGTTTTAACTTAATAGCACCTTTGCCCCAGATGGTTGCCCTATCATCAATAAATGACTGGTCATCTTGTACAGTTCTTCTATCACCACTGACGACTACTTTCCATTCAGTATGAGCTTTACCTTTGAGTCCCACTCGGATGGCTAAAATAGAAACGAATAAAATTAGTTTGAGTTGAGCGTTTGTTTTTAACTTGTAAACAAAAAGTGATGAAAGCACCTCTCAGCTTGAAATTCTCAACCGTCTCAATAATCACCTGTCCATTTAAAACTTCACCTGCATAGTACATCTCTTTCTCCAATTTGATATCAAATTGGCGTATGTAATCCATTCCAATTGTTTTACGCCGACATTGGCAGCCGTAATCCGTGAGAAATCAACGGCGGCGTCTCGGCCATTTTGCGTTCCTCGATCCATGCCACCTCCCCCGCAGCTCGACCCGTAACCATAGCAACGGGAACCCCATTTGGCGCAATGAGTGAGAGAATGGTTGCCTGGCAACAGTTTCTAAGATAGAATTATTGCCTAGGAACCGTTGCTAATGGATATTCACAGATGCGTGTGGGCGGATGCTTCTTCACTCTTTTTTATCAAGTTTAACCTGTTTTCATTTATTCATAAACTCAAAAATTAATAAAACACACATTAAACAAACTTGGCGTTCACTTTTCAGATAATATTTCCGCAATTTTTTATTTTTCCCAAATTACATGAACTTGGAAGAAGGAATTACAATCGGCTGCCATTTTTATTGTATTTTTCCAGCCATTAAAAGAGGAACTCAGTTTTTTAAAATTAATATTATCAATATATTCTTTCTTTCTCATCTATCAGTCCGGCCAATTGCATTGTGGGTAAAGATTCATGATTGCATTGATAAGGGAGATTGAGCTGAATAGCAGTGTGATGTATAAATATCTCATAAATATATCTACTGTGCATTGATAATAAATGTTATACAACTAAGCCTAGGATTGTTCCTATTCCTAGCCAAATATTGCCTTTTCCTTCATATAACCCCTTGAGCCCATCTGCTTGCATTGGTACGGCGATAGTTTTATTTTTAGTTTTAGTTTGAAATCTTATTAATTTGCATTGATCGCTTTTTGTGTACAACTTCCGGTCACATGGCTATCAGTCACTGAGCAATTTGTGGCATGAGGGCGAAGAGGCACTTGGGCAGAAACCGCACGTCCGTCTTCGTTACGGGGGTCGATGAAGCAGAAGCTGCACTAGGATCATGATCACTACTAAACTGCCGTTTAAAGGTTCCGCCACTGCTCCAGCACCTTGGAACTTGTGCGCATGAACGTCTACAGTGGCCAGTTTTAGTATGGACAGCGCCACATGGTTGTGTACAATTGGATCCCGCGCGTTGATCATGCGAGTAATGTTACGTAATGGCGGAGTACACATTTCCTAGAAATGAATCAGGTATTATGGATTATTCAGTTTGAAATGTTGCCGATTTCAATTCACAAGATAAAAGTTATTAAACTATTATTACATACTGTTATTATTTCAAGTTTGTGCTAATTGAAAATTATTGTTTACAATGAAAATGGGCAGTGTGTTTGGTCAAGCCTGCCTGGTTCGTTTCCGGAAGAAAGAAAGGAATCGATCAAAAAATATGTAGTGAGGTAGCAACAGGTTAAAAATATATATTACAGTTTCATTGCAGTACTATATAATTCTGTAATGTTATAACCAATTTCGCACTGACAAGTGAGTAGTGCGCTTAGTCACAAAATAATGTTATATCTGTGAATATAATTGTGAAGCGGATTTCATAAATACTTTTTTTTTGTACCTTTTCTAATTACGCCACATTTGAATAAAAACTGACTTAAAATGACTACGTTATGCCTACTCTCTTTGGTAGCCATCTTTGAGATTTTAAAGTTTCAAAAAATTGCCACCAGAGAGCAAATCTTTGTCACTTCCTATCATGGCCAAAATGGCGGTAAACGTCTCACTTGTGAGGCGCAAAAGTGAGAGAAAAAACTTTGTATGGCTTCGTTTTTTAGCGTGTTCAATGTATAACCGAGGAAGATCCAATGTGTTCAATGGATAACCAGGGAAGACTCAATGTGTTCAATGGATAACCAGGGCTATCGTGTGAACTGTGAAGTAGGACCCGTGGCCGAGCGTTATGTGGACGAATTTGGAGATGAGGTAGGAAATAATTTTTTTAATCTTTATGCAATTAATTTATATATAAAAAAGTAATGCCCGGCCAAGTTTAGGGGTAATTAAATTATGTATGCCGAAAAATAGAATGCAAGGGTTTTAAAATGTGAAATCTGGTACAATGTAAGTTTATGGTTTGGTACGTACGTTATAAGTTGAAAGGAGTTTTATTTCTCGGTACTGTTTAATGTTATTAACGTGTTTCAATAAGGTTTTATTGAATTAGTTTTGTGTCGTTTATAAACTATAACGAGTTTGACTGATTTAACTATAAATTATAATTAGAATGAAAAACATTATAATTATAATGTAATGTATATTAGCAAAAAGCGTTTTATCCACAATATACATAAGCAAAAGACGTTGTAGTATAACGAATATAATTATGACGTATTCGTTATTAATTATAACTTGTCTGTTCTTCAATCTCTTCATCTATTGTAGTTTAATATTTGAATGTAGCTAAGTGCCTTTAACTAACATTTAAAACACATTTTGAAGGGAAGGAGCTGTTGCCGAACTTCGACACATTTAGAGCCTCCTCTTATTGAGGGTCGAAGGCGGCGTTTAAATACGCCTAAAATTATGTAACGTCATGCAGTTACTGATAAAAAAAACCGAAAGAAATTTGTAAAAAATTTCATTAAGTTTCTTAAAATTTTGACATCACTTCATCCCAAGTTACCCCATTAATATCGGACAGAACATTATTATTACAATGATACGCTATTACTTTCTACGTCATTTCCAGGCAGGCCTTTTAAGAAACGAGGTTATTAAGTTGTCAATTCACTGCCATAAAAATGACATGGGTCCAACATACATTTTACATTGAAATTGTTTAGAACTTAGGTCTTTCAACCCTTCTATTACGGGCAGTTTTACATTACTTATTGATATCTGATCTTGGATCTACGTAATCAAAACTTTATTCAATCATTATTCATAGAATTTAAATATTAATCATTATAGTGGCTACTTCATATTTAATAATTTATTAGCTTTATAACGATTTATCACAAGGTGACGTCAAACTACAATATCTCATTCCAAATTCCGTGTTTTTTTATAAATAATTCTATGCTATTTTTAAAAATAGGTTATAAATACGGCGGCTTTTTTATAAGCTGAGACAAATCGACATTAATCCAAATAATCCGTGTTGGAAAATTTTACACGCGATGGGATTTCCATCAAACTTTAATGAAGAGATTTTCTATTTGATGAGAACGAATTCATCATCACACCCATTTTCTAAACAAGGTGTTTTATAATTCAAAAATCGATCAGAAATTACTTAAAATTTTCGTTCTTAAGCCGGATACATTTTGAGATTAAAAAAGATTTTAAGTTTCTATTTACCTCCTCACGTAATACCATTTCCGGCGTAATGCTATTATTTCTTCGTTCGGCATTGAAGTCGTTGAGATATACTTGAATTATCACGTTATCTCCAATTTGTTGTGACACTACCATTCGGCATGCTGTCTGAAATTAAAGGAAAGGAGTGAAAATTACTTTTTTGATTGTATTATTAGAGCTGTGTAAAGATGATTGGGTAGGAACAAGTGTAAATGGATTGGGAGTGAGCACCGAGGGTCTCATTTTCAACAATTTTATGACGTCTTAATTTCAGCACGATCATTGGATTTACATTATAGCTGCTAAAATTAGGTCTGGGATGGTGCAACTACTGGATTAAAAGGTTAGGCAATTTTAATCCTCATACTACCATTGCTCTAATTATTGCGTGAAGTCAAAGATTTTACTGGAAGGTAGAATTAATGACATGTCGTTTTAATTTGAAAATTATGTCATGCGCAATAAGATATTGAATTGTTTTTCAAATAGACCATGTTTTTTTATTTTACTCTATTATTAAAGAGGCACACTTTGTTTATAAAGTAAGAAAAAAATAAATGTTTTAAGCATTTAAATATTTTAGATTTAGCTTGATCTCCTATCCCTCTCCACTTTCTCCCAAAACTTATTTCGCAAAAGGATAAATAAGAGAATAGGCTTCCCTGCAAAACGAATAGATGTTACGTGAATCGTCATTGCTAACAAGTTTCACACCTATAAATTAAATTTTAAAGGGTTAAATTTTAAAGGGTAAAACGACTTTAGAAAACAGATATTGTCCCATAAATTGAAGTGCAGGAAAGCCTACTCATGTGATCACTTGATATGCATACTTCGTATGATTCTAATAATTTCTGTAAATCGACAACACTGTTGCTTATAGTCAAATTTGTATAATTCTTCACACTGGCTTCTTCCATTTTACTGTAACCCAAGAACAAATAAACACCTAAAAATAAAAAAAAAAACAAAATGAGCATTAAAACACCAACCAAAAGATAAAAAAAAACTCGAACCCGGGTTTAAGTCATATCCATCGGCCGGTTTGGCACAGATGAAGTTCCCCGAGAAACAGGTACAATATCCACGAAATGCACGATACGTCATGAATGAATGACTGTAGACGGCTTGAGCGGAATGACACGAGATTTTCTCGGGACAAACCAAGTGGTGGCAAGTAGTGTAACCACCTTCGTTGCAGTGACACAGCATTGAACAGTCTGGATTGTCGGCTTCATATACCTAAATAAACTGCAACTATAATATTTATAGAATATTGAGAAAGTTATTTTACCCGTTGACTTTGTCCTTCAGGAATATACACTGTATTCTCCCCACCGCTTGTCATCCCGCAGGCCTCTGGTGAGAAAATTTGCATACATAATTTTAATTCATATATATGAATAAACGTGGACGACTAATTTTAGTAATTTTATTAATTAGGCGTTAATTTAACACTCATATGAATTTTGACGCCACCTACTGCCATTTCCGCCATTCGCGGGACTAAAATACGGCGCTCGCGGCAGGCGGGAAGGAAAAAGTTGATGTCTGTATTACAATAATTCAATATGAGTTGAAGCAATTATTGATTTTATTCATTTTTAAATATAATTAATAATTTTTTGCATTGTTTTCTAGTTATTAGAGTATTGCAGTAGAATATAATAGAAAATTACTCGTTTTTATTTCCAAATTGGATTGGATTTCAGTTACTAAACTTGCGTTTACTTGTGTCAGGTGTCGGTCGCATGGTGGGAATTAACTCCATCGGAGTTGGGTGTCCGTGGGTTGTTGTCGTACTTTTTGCATTCGTAAGTAATTGAATCGAATTATGACCGTGTCCTTGGGTTCCTAAGCTTTTTGTAGGTAAGGGAGGTGGTGTTGTCATCTTCATTTCGTGGTACTCTTTTTGAGCTTGGACTACAAATGGATCAAAGAAAAAAAAATCGATCACTTTCTTATTTTAACTACTTCCTCAAAAGGATTTTCCCCCTCCTTTGACTCGACAATTATTTAACCACAAGCAGAGATGGTTTAAGGGATTTAAAACGTTACATTAAGATGTTCAGCTCTTACTTTGAAGTATCAGCAAAGAAATTACCTACTTATATAAGTAACTCAACATCTTTTAGTTTAATTAAAGTAAAAAATTCTCTTTGAAATTCTTATGGCGTTTACACACTCTTAAAGGCCTCTCTATCAAGAACTGTTTTCCAATAAAGAACTCTTGTGCAACACTGAAAAAATGTAATACCACTGCTTACACACAGCAAATTACAAGTTGCCAATTATTCCACAAGAATGCTTACTATCAAGAAGTAATGAGTCTTAATATCAAGACTTACTACCGAGACAAGAAAAAGCAAATTAAGTTTAGTAATTATTTTTGGGTGCTGTGGTTTTCAATCAATATTCACAGCTTGAAGTTCGTGTCCTCTTTAAAAATAAACTGTAATTGGTAATGACTTTGTACACGGGTTTCAACGTTACAAGAATTGATTGAAACATACAGTTTAAGAAGACTCTATAAGAATGAGAATTAAAGTTGAGTCATTTAGGATATCAGAATATTGGCAATAAATTGAAGAAAGCAATAAATGGGGCGATGTAGTTCTAGCAATAATTGTTGTAGAATTGATTGAAACATATAGTTTAAGAAGACACTCGTTACCCAAAGAATCTATAAGAATGAAAATTAACGTTGAGTCATTTAGGTCATCAGAATATTGGCAATAAATTAAAGAAAGCAAATGCATAATGGGGCGATGTAGTTCTAATAATGACCGCAGTTCTAACAATGGTGGCGCGTCTGTACTGCCACGATAGTACCGACGCGCCACCATTGTTAGAACTGCG
>JAQGAS010002104.1:0-12662 GCA_034686365.1 Pachymerium ferrugineum
AAAAAGTGAAGAATATTGTGAGAGTTTTAAGAAAAGAAACTCATAATGGTTTTCCCATTGTACGGCCATGTCCAAGTCATCCATCAGATCCTGTTTCTGGTACATTCGGAAAATATTTAGGAGTAATTTTGAGGTCTCAGTTAATAACACTTCTGAAAGCACGGGCTTTCATTGAATTGGAGGATGAATTAACGAAACCAATTACATTAGATGATTTTAGGGCTCATTATCCTGTAACACCGTCCATAGAGGAAGTGGTAGCCAAACTAGAACCTGGAGACGAAATGTGTACGATAGATCTTCAACCTTACATAAACCGTGCAGCCTTCTCAATCCATTCGAGTGCCTCTTTGCCTAGAATATTCCGAGAATTTAGAGGTTTAGGTTTACGACATCTAGTTGTTGTTACAGAAAATAATGAGGTTGTAGGAATTGTTACCCGCAAAGATTTGGCTAGATATCGAGTTCACAAAAGTATTGGACGATCAACCTTGGAAGAATTGCAGATATCAGTTGTCTGATGATTTAATTTGTATTACTACTTAGTTCTTGTTACCGTTCCTAAATTTGACAGTTTTAAATTAATTGTTTCATTGAGTATATTACTGATGTAAATATTTTTTGGAAAATTTGTATTAAACTATTGTAAAAAAAAAAAAAATAAAAGATCAATAAATAAAAAATCTTTATTTATTCTCACGGGTCAACAGTCCGAAGAGACTTGTTGAGCCACCTAATCGCGGCTGTTGTAACTACCTTTAGTTATAACAACTAGTGTTTGCGGCTCCTCAGTTTAAATAGAGCTGAATACTTGCCCTTGGTACGAGATGCTTATCCAGCTGAATAGATATGCGAATCATTTAAAAAATTAACAAAACTTGACTTGAGGTCATCTCCAAACCGGTCAATTCCTTCAGGACACTTGGAATTTCTGCTTGAAAATTGTGTCAATTTGGAATATTTAACATTTAGAAACAATGATGCTCTAAAAGAATAATTATTGTATCGATTTAAATAGATGTGTGTGTGCCGTATTAAATAGGCGCGATTTTTTTCTAGCTTATCTCACATTCGTAACTGGGTGGTTCATGGGGCTCATTCTCAGCACTTTGTTTTTCTAATGGAAATGTAAAAATTGAAAATATAAAACATGTTGTAATAACGAAGTGAATAAGCAAAATATGTAGCTCTGTTTTTATTTGGTGTGAGTGGTCTTTTTGTTTAATCCTACCAAATTGTTTCTCAAACAACAAATTTTTTCCCCAAGTTTTTCCTACACTTTTGTTGCATTTTACAGGTGCTGCGTTATTCAAAATTTAATTTAATGGCAGCAATATTTTTATTTTATAAGCAATTATCTTGTACAGTAATTTGGGTGAATAGTTAAATTTACATAGCGTTACAAAACTTCAATATGTTCCACTTAACAAGGTGTGTGACCAATCGAATAAGATACTCTAAATCCTTCCTGCACATGTAACCCTTAAGTAAAAGTTGTCACTACTCAAGTTATTTAAAATACAAGAAATGAAGGTTGGGAAGATATTCACAGTTTCTGCACACATAAAAATAAGGGTGTAAAAAGAGTGTAAATCGTTTGTTTACACCCTCTGATCATTTCCGGTGTGTTGTTACACTCTCCTCTAAAAGGAACTCAGAGGGGACCACGAGGAGGAAGTCAGGCATGCTCTACATGCCCCATAAAGTGCTCAGGCGAAGATAACAGAAACCAGAGCCCTAAAATACGAAATATTTTAAGATGCTGATGTGTCAAGCGTTAATGGTCAATAAGCAAGCGGGCAAGACTGAGCCAGCCCACAGTATGGCCAAATCATACAAATGCGGCTGTACCTCATGAAGCTTGTTACCAATTTGCAAATCCCAATCCTGCTGCCAAAGAGAAACACCAAGCGCCAAAATATGAACTTATCAATAAGAATTAAAACATGAATTAGCCAGTGGCGTGACGGTAAACACTGTATCAATATCAATACACCTTCTTAAATCTCAGGTTGTGCCATTTCCCATTATTTCTAGATCACCAAGTTGTACATTTTTCATTTTTAAAGGGCGTGAGTCGTAGTCTTAGTTTATGTCATTGGTTTCGAATGATTTTGTGAATCGGAACCAATATCAAAATCAGGTTTAAGAGATGCACCAACCTCTAAAGTCATTTTGTCCCGCGCATTTAATTCAGCTACTAGTATGAAGCTCACAAACTCATGAGCCGCTACTGATCCCAAACCCATAAGAGAAGACTGTGGGAGCAGACACACATTTTTTCTTACTTTCTTTTGCACTGCAGGTTTTTTTGCTTGAGTCGAGGCCAATTTAGCAGAAATTAAACTTTCAGTTAATTATGATCTCGTCTTAATTTATGCTTTACTTGCTTCATAAAAATATACTCAATCTCTGTTCATGAAAACCAGAAAGACTTAACTGCTTTATGAAGTATATTCAGCTTACCCCAGGTACAATTTGGTTTATTTCGTTTTGAAATATTCTTTGCATAAGTTTTTAGTGACGGTAAATATTCAGCTCATCCCCAATGTTAAGACACTAAATATTTTAATCTTATTAGAATATTTTTCGCTGCATGGGGCAGCAAAGAACTCGCTGTCTTTTTAGCAAACTACCTAGTCGTAGTTCGTTCTTTCAGCCATGCAAATTGCCTCATAGCTCATTCAGTCAACTCGGCCAGGCCCAACCAGTCTGGGCTAACATGGTTGTTTCTGCAAATGTCAACCAGAATTGGCTGGCCGAGATTGGATGCAGTGACAACCAACCTGGCCAAGCCAAATTTATTTTTCCTCTTAGGCTCCAAGAAAAGAAATAATTGTAGCGGATCACTATCCCAACAGCTACTGTGAGAGCCTAAAATCCGTTTGAATGAAAGTTATGTGACGAATGAAACTGAAGAAACGAAGATATGCATGAAAAGTAGGAGTCACAACATTGCCTAAAAGAGGGAAAAAAAATCTGGCTTAAAAATCGCCAGCAACTTCTAGAATCATATCGCATTGTAATAATCAAAATAAACGAACCAAAAGCTATCAAACCAAAGCTTCCATTTCGCTTCTCCAAAGAGGCTAAGAGACCTCCAAGAGGAACTAACACGAAGGTGTAAATTCTAATTCGATCAAAACAATTTTTGATGACTTATTGGCCACCTATAAGATCCACCTTTAATCTTTCACAATGAAATTAAAATTATTAAAACCGAGTTTTTATTTCGTCTCCTAAAGGAGGCTTAAGCATTCAGGAGCAACCTCACAGAAGTAGGAAGGTAGACCTAATGCTTCGAATGTATACTCAATTGAAAAATTAAACTGCCATTGTGTCAAATTAGATCTTTTCCCTGACTACGAGACAAAAAAATTTACCGAAAATAAATACCCCTGTGATGCATCGCAAACTTGTTAATCTCCGTAAATAAATAAATAAATAAATTATGCGCACATTTACACACATACGTCCTGAACTTGGAACCATCAATGACGAACAAAATTGCAAAAAGGCGCTTCAAAATACGCGAGGTAAAAACGTGGAAGTCGTGGAGTCAAGTCCCTAATAAACAGCTAGGGTGGGAAAACCTTCCTCTCTCATTCCCACCTGATCAAAAATAAATAAAAAAACACCGACCGAGACCTCGCTGCACTGCACTTTGCCTACTTAAAAAGCCAATTTCCAACGTTGTCTTAACTGAATTTGTAACGATCAACTGAAACGACAAAAACCAACGATTCTTGTTAGGGTTAAATCTGACATGAGTTCATTTCGGTCTCATTGTTTGTTTCTCTCTCAAATCGGATAATAAGACGTAATCTCAAATCCCAACACTCGTTTCAAGTGACTCCAGTTTAATTCCAAAGCCGATATTTTTGGATTTGACCTTCGGACGAAGCGAGACACCATCAAGAATAGAGCGAAGCAGACCGGAAGTCGAGAATTTTAATCACGCGCACCCGCACAGATGACGTTCCCGCTGCCGGCGCACCCTTTAGGCAAAATTCTAAAGCAAATCATAAGACGAAAATGTTAAATTTCATTTATTTTAATAAACGGTTTCCTGCTTAATACTGATGAGTTTACTATACAATGCAACTTGATTATAAGGAAAATGTTTCGCAAAGAATTAGCAAAATCTGGTTGTAATATTTTTAATTTTCAAACTCATTTTTATTTAGTGTGTACACCACAGTAACTCTGGCAAAATCTGGTTATATTTTAATTAATCATCATCGGATTCGTCAACATCATCATTATCAACATCAGATTCAAAATCGATTTCTAAGGTTACAAAAAAAATTGTTTTCTCTAATGAGAGATTCGATTTGCAAACTTTCCTTCCTCGAAATTTTTCTACAGCTATCGTCAGACTTGTCAACTCATTATCAGCTTGAAGCAACTCTGAAATTCCTATTGAACTCACTTCCTAGAATTTTGAATTTCGTTTATTTTAATTTGGGAATTTACAAAATTATTCATCTTAATAAACGGTTTCTTACTTAAGATTAGCTGCGGTTTTTTTCCCCTTTTATAACATTTTTATTGCAATCAGTTTTCTTTACGATGCACTTTGATTAGTTGCAAAATATTTCACAAAGTCAATAGAAAAATTTAGTTGTAATATTTTTGATGATCATAATCTATATCACTTAATTTTTAAGGTTTCAAAAAAACTATACTCTTTAATGACCAATTAGTTTTGTTTATAAACTTGTTTGCAAATCACTTTAATTATTAAATACATCTGAGTATTCATCATCATCAGATTCATTACTGAATTCTGTGTCATGATGATCTAGGGTTAAACAAAAATTTTTCTCTTTAATGAGAGATTCGATTTGCAAACTTTCCTTCCTCGAAATTTTTTTACAGCTAACTATTTTCAAACTTGTCAATTCATTATCAGCTTGAAGCAACTCTGAAATTCCTATTGAACTCACTTCATTACAATCTTCTAATTCAAAACGATCTAAATGTCTTAATGGATTAACCCCAAGCAATAATCTAACCACTATGGCATCAGTAGATTCGTCATTACATTCGATTTTTAACGCTTGTAAATCTAAACAATTCTCAAGTAGAAACTGTAATTGCTCAAAAGGAATGGGCAAGGAACAATGTGAGCTCAACGTAAGTTTTAGTAATTTACTATATGCAACTGCAGAATTGTTTCTGGCCACAGTACTAACTGGCATGTATTTAACATTCCACAACCTCAATTTTGTTAAATTAGGGCAAGTTAACCCGATCGTTGGTAAATGAACTTGACACTTATACAGATGGAGTGTCGTTACTCTACACCCTTCATAACCCAGATTTGCCATGAAATTGTCAACACCGACTATCTCTAAATATAAACAAATATTTTCATTCATTTTTATGCCTTTAATGTGGCGATCAAAATTTTTTTTGGCTTTTAGGTGGAGATCGCGCACATTAGGGCAACACGCCGTTACAAATCTTAAAAATCCAGTTGGACAGCGATCAACATGCAAAACTGGAAGTTCACACAACTGGAATTTTGGAATTGGTGATTCATTTGAGTCTTCAAACAACTTTATAAATGCCTTTTCCAGTTCGTATTTGCAATAAAATCTTCTCAGTTGTTTCAAATTGCGTAGAGCAGTTAAACACCCGTCGATTTCTATACAACTATATTTTAAGTTCAATTCTTTGATTTTGGTACCAGCTGAATTTGATCGGCAAAATCGTTGCACCCCGTTGTTAGTTATTCTTGACTTTGTTAAATGTAAAATTTCCAGCTGTAAACAGGTATTTCCAATTGTTTCTAAAATGTCATCATCATCAGGGCCTACTGTTGACATACGATTTAGCTTTAGTTCGATTACATTTGGTAACGAAATAACTAGTTGATGCAAATTTAGGTGCAAATTTAGGTGCGACTGTTGGTCAAAATCACAACTTAGGTGTGTTAAATTCTACAAAAGAATTTAGAAAAGGGATTAATACTAAGTATTTACACATATTATACCTTACCTTGCATGTTTCCGATATCATCGTTAAGGTCTTATGGAGGAACAGTTTACATCCATCTGGAAAATTCAGATTCAATCTCTTCATGTTTGGTTTAATAAACCGGTTTCTGTAAGGAAAGCGGGAATAAAATTCCATCAAATCTTCGTCTTTCTTCCACAAGAATTCTTTGGTATATAAATCGATCAACGCTTCACATAAATCATTTGCTAAATAGAAAATTAATTATAAAAAAAGAATTTATCTCATGACTGAAGTTTGTAATTACGAAGGCTGTGTAATTCCTTAGTGGAGTAATCGCGAAGATTTCTTACGATTTTCTTCATGCAAATTGTTCGCAATGATTGTGGAGTCCTTCTTTGCGGCATTTCGAATAACTCACATACGAGGCCTAATAGGCGTATAATTTTTAGTAACTTAAAGGTCTCGAATGAATTTGTTTAATAGAAAACTAGTGATTATTACATCAAAGACGCCGTGCCCGAGACTAATGGTGGAATAACAAACCTTCAGAACAATGAAAAACTATTCTTGAACCGAAGTGGGAAAGACCGTGCTGGTAACGTTTTTATAACAAACAAGTTTTGAAATAAAAATTTTGTTGAGAGCAAAGCACCACAAAGTAAGAAAATAAAAAAAAAATAATTCAGGGCAACAAAATGTTTAAAGAATTTATATCACAAATTAAAACAGCTTGTTTCTTCCTGATCATGTTAATTCATTTTACTCATCTGAAACTTTTTTTTTATGGTTTATTTCTCAGTGGCATTTTGAATTTGGTTGAAAGACCTTAATAGACTTATAAGCTTAGTGTTTAATACCACCTCTGGTGAAAGAAAGAGATCAGGCCTAACGTCGATGGCAGCTACTAAGGCCATACGCAACGGCTTGGGAAGGCCGACCTAAGGCTCTAGCTAAGTTTTTCCACTCTCCACGTATCTGACCGTTACGTTCATCTGAATCTGAATAGTCAGCATTCAATGGTCAATTGTCTACAAGTGGTTCCAGGTTTTCGGTACACGCACTAGTTACCTTGCTTGAGATGCCTCACCAAATTCAAGAGGCCCAAAAAGTCCAGAGAAATAAATTTATAACTTTGTTTTTGGAGGGGGGATCTTTTTTCTTTTATTTTTGACAAGCACGCTCATGGCACAAATTGCACGTTTTTGCATGATACAAACATTTCAGTGCAGTGTGTTATAAGAAAAACTATTATAGTGTCAAGTCGCTGTATCTGCATTAATTGGTTCATGTTGGTCTACGATGGGAGCGACACCCAACGCTGGCGGAGTGATAATTTAACTCGTGCTTCTAAAAAAACAAAAAAATCAAGCTTAGCAAAAGCGTCCATTTCACTTCCCAGGTAGCCAAGAGACCTTCAAGAGGAACTCAGGGGGGACTACGAGGAGGAAGTCAGACATGCTTTACGTGCTCCATAAAGTGCTCAGGCGCAGATAACAAAAACCAGAGCCCTAAAATACGAAATATTTTCAGATGCTGATGTGTCAAGCGTGAATGGTCTCAATAAGCAAGCGGGCAAGACCGAGCCAGCCCAGAGTATGGTCAAATCATACAAATGCGGCTGTACCTCATGAAGCTTGTTACCAATTTGCAAATTCCAATCCTGCTGCCAAAGAGAAACACCAAGCGCCAAAATATGAACTTATCAATAAGAATTAAAACATGAATTAGCCAGTGGCGTGACGGTAAACACTGTATCAATATCAATACACCTTCTTAAATCTCAGGTTGTGCCATTTCCCATTATTTCTAGATCACCAAGTTGTACATTTGTGAGGTGGCCTAGATTCAGCAAGAGCAAACCCTTTTGTCACTACGACCAACCTTAAAATCTAAATTTAACTCTGTAGCCTGAGGGCAACTATTGTAGAGGGGAAAATCCTTTTTTGTAGAATAATAAAGGAGTCTATTCCAAGACCTTACATGGCGCAGTCGACCTAGAGAACCAGGGAATTCGAAAAAAAAAAAAAAAAAAAAATACGAACGAAGCGGTAAACGATATCTCCGCACGAAGTATAACGTTACGTTGGCGGTAAACGAAATCTCCGCACGAAACAACGTACGAAAAACGCACAACGAAACGACGCAGGAGACGCAGCACGACGTACACGACACAAAGGAGTAGCGAGACAAAGGGAGACGAGGCCAACACCCGAAAACGGACATCATTACAGTAAGACAAACGAACTTTACGAGCAATTGTGCAAAGAAATGGAAGCGATTTTCGGCTCCACGGACCCAGAGGTGCTAAATCTGGTTGTGGCAGAGAAATTAAAGGAGGAATGCGAACGCCAGCAACTAGATGTTGCTGGGAAGAATAAGGCAGCCATCGTAGAGACACTCTTGGCGGCGAACCTTGCGAAAATCACGATAAACGCGACGGGGAATCAAATAGTGAACCCACTTCCAACAGGCGGACTTCAAACTTTAATAGTACGACAGGGAATTGATATGACAAAATCCCTGAACAAGTTTGGTGGCAAAGACACGGAATGTATTTACGACTTCATCGCCGAAATCGACAGAGCAGCTACGTTGGGTGCATGGACGGAAGACGCAAAAATTAGCGCGGCCAGCGGTTTATTGTATCACCAAGCCAAGGATTGGTATCATCAATTTGGCCGTAACATAAAAAAATGGGAGGAGTGGACAGCGTCCATTAAAGAATATTTCGAAGACGATGATTCACAAGACGCGTGGCGAGAGAAAATAAACAAACGCGTTCAAGATAAAAACGAATTATTGGGCGACTATATATCGGCAAAATTTGGGCTAATTGAAAAAACTAAAAGAGATTATATTTTTTCAGAGAAAGATAAAATACGTTCAGCCATAAATGGGGTTCGAGACATGACAATCAAGCGGTTGTTGTTACTCACTGGCTTCAGCTCATCGATACAACTCCTACGGAAGGCCAGGGAACTCGACACTGCTGACACGGCACACGAAGGAAATAAATCCTATTCCGAACCATCCAGGGAAGCCCAACCGACCAGAGTTGCTACGAATACAACGAAATTTAAAGAAAATGCAACAGGCGGAAGTTACAGCCCTAAGTTTCGAGACGGAATGGACAAAACAACTGTCAAGTGTTATAGATGTAATGAATTCGGACATACGATTGAGCGAAGCCAGATACGAGAAAAAACGTGCAGAAACAGGGCGACAAGAGCGTAAATGGTTCAAGGCCACGGGCAGCCAGAACAAACCTGTGCATGGTAAAGACGAAGATGCCTGCACAGAAGTTGACAGTGGTGGGCTGTTTTGTTACAGAATTTGGCCGAGAGGTGGACGCACTGATTGATGGGGGTGCAAATTGCACCACTGTTGACCAGTTGTTTTTACAAGACGAGGTTGATGTAAGGCCAAATTTGGAGGGAGAAGTGTTTAAAACAGCTACTGGAACATCTGAGCCTTTGGGTTTTGTGAACTTGACGATAAAAATAAATGGTATGCGATCAACCATTAAGGGCGCAGCGGTCATACAGAATGCACCTTTCCCATTGATAATTGGTACAGACTGGAAGGCGCAAGCAGGGCTGGTGTGGACGATCATGGGAAATGGAGACATAACTCTATACAAAGAAATCGATATGTCTAAATGCTCAAATCTATTATTGAGAACACTGAAGACGGAACAGAACCAGATTGCAACACCCATTAGACAAGTACAAGAGTTACCACAACGAGCATTGGATGATACGGCGTTCATGGAGGATTTAGAGCGAATTATTGCAACAGTTGACGAGTCGGTTACGGGAAACGAAAAACAACATTGCAGGCCATGCATGTCCGCCGTTACTAGGCCTTCAATTACGATAAAGCGATAGGACTATACAAGGATGAATTGTGCGAAATTCCAACCAAACACAATAACCCTATTGCAGCAAAGCCACATAGGTTTAACCAAAAAGATACGTTAGTTTTACGCGAGACGATTAACAACTGGGTTAAGTGGGGTATTGCAAGAAAGTCAAATTCGCCATACAACTTTAATATTCACGTGGTGAGGCAGCCGAATCACTCATCAACGCCAGAACGACCGGTAATTGACTTACGCCCTTTAAACGATATTATGGACTTGTCAGTGTACCGCATGCCACAAATCGATGAACTTATTGACAAAGTGTTGGAAGACTATCCAGTGGTCTTCAACGCAGCAGATGTACCGAAAGCCTATTACCATGTATTAATAAAAGAAGGGGACACGCACAAAATCGCATTTCATACGCCAGACGGCCACTACGAGTTATTACGTATGCCAATGGGTTTGAAAATAGCGCCTTTCATTATGCAACGTATAATGGACGGATTATGCGCAGCCATTCCAAGAACCGGAGCATACATGGACGATATAGCACAAGCTGCAAGCACTACGGGCGAACTTTTGGAGTACTGGGACCAGTTGTTGGAAGCAGCTATTGAAAAAGGGCTGAAGATGAACCAGAAGAAATGTCAGCTTTTGCGAAAAGAAATAGAGTTCTTGGGATATGTGGTATCATCGAAGGGCAGGAAACCAGATCCCAAAAGATTGGCTGCGATTGACAGGTTCCAGCGCTTCAGGACGGTGCGAGATTTAAAATCGTTCCTGGGGTTTGCAAATTACCACAGGAAATTCGTTGAAAATTTCGCAGCAAAAGCAAGAGTCCTGACGTTGCTGACGAGGAAGGACGTACGTTTTCTGTGGACGCAGGATCACAGTAATGCAGTGGAAACGCTTAAGAAGGAAATAAAAAATTGCAAGTGGCTGGGACATTTCAGAACCAATGCAGAAACAATTTTGAGCGTGGACGCAAGCCACGAGGGGCTTGGGGCTTGCCTGCAACAGCGCCAAAACGGGAAACTTGTCACAATTGCGTACGCGAGCAAAGGGATCCCGGATTCATACGCTAACGCCCATTCAAACGAATTAGAATGCCTGGCTGTTCACTGGGCAGTGACAGAGAAGTTTCGCACGTATTTGTTCGGATTACAGTTTACTGTCTACACCGATAATTGGGCAGTAGCGCATTTAACGTCAAAAACGAAAATAAACCGAAAATACGCACGATGGGTGCTGGATTTGCAAGAATTCGACTTCACGGTACGACACAAGAAAGGCAAAGACAACGGGCTCCCAGACGCACTATCACGAGCGGCCGAAAACGATGAACAAACAGAAAAAAAGGGGATGATCGTGTGCATGGCAACATTACTTTTGCAGGACGAACGGCTAATGAGGGCACAACAAACCGATAAATTTTGTGCGGAAAAAAAAACCAAACTGACGAAAAAATTTGAGATGAAGAATGGAATCTTATGCAAACTCAAGACAGTAAAAGGACACACGAACTGGAGGGCGGTAGTTCCCGCCAAAATGATCCATGCTCTTATCGAAAAGACGCACGAAGAAAGTGGACATTCAGACCCACGACGCACAAAATCAAGGTTGGAGAGACGACATTGGTGGCCCGGCATGTATAAAGACATTGTCACATACGTCCGGAATTGTGTCCCATGCCAGGTTCACAACTATCGCACCACAAAACCAACAGGCTTACTGGGACCGCGCGACATCCCACCACGACCATTTCACACGATAGCGATCGACCATGCAGGGCCATATACGTGCAGTAACGGATTCTTTTACATAACAGCAGCAGTCTGCTATTTGACAAAGTTCCTGATAGCAAAACCAACAAAAAATGTCAAAACAAGCACCACTATAAAATTTATTGAGGACGATATTATAGACCGGTTTGGGTTAATAGAGAAGTTAATAACCGACTCAGGAACGTCACTATTATCAAAAGAACTGACGGAGTTCTTAGAGGAGAACAACATCGAAGCGGAGGAATCGCCACCATACCATCACGAGGCGAACGGGCAAATCGAAAGAGAAATTAAGACAATGATGCAACAATTAAGGAAGAAAGAAAACGGGCAGACCAGATGGGCTTTTAATTTGAGAGAGGTGGTTTGGGCGATGAACACCAACTACCAAGCGTCGACCAAATTCACGCCTTTCGAGTTGGTGCACTCCTATTTTCCACGTTTGAAAGCGGACGTTTATACAACGACAGACGCAGTGGAAAATACTGTCGCGGCGACGATTGACAGACGTATGAGAGCAACCCAGAATGTGCAAAGAGCTCAGGAGAAGCAGAAGAAACGTTTCGATGCAGGAAGAAAGTCGTCCAAATTTGAAGAAGGGGACGAAGTACTGTACTCGAAGGGTAAACGACAGCGGAAGTTCGACCAGCTCTTCTTAGGGCCATTCATAATCAAGCAGAAATTGGGAGAAGAGACGTACGAACTCGGAGAAGAAGGAGGGAGAAGATGGAAAGCACATGCGTCTCAGATCAAGGCATTCCACAGGCGGCCATCGGCGATCGAGGACGATCGCAATTGCAGTGTGGCCGTGTGAGGTGGCCTAGATTCAGCAAGAGCAAACCCTTTTGTCACTACGACCAACCTTAAAATCTAAATTTAACTCTGTAGCCTGAGGGCAACTATTGTAGAGGGGAAAATCCTTTTTTGTAGAATAATAAAGGAGTCTATTCCAAGACCTTACAAATATTTTATTATATTTTGAAAATCTAGTGTGTGGCTATAGAGTCCATGCAGATTAACATTTTAGGTCAAAATTTTAACTTTGG
>JAQGAS010002105.1:0-12659 GCA_034686365.1 Pachymerium ferrugineum
GGTGTTTGATAGTAATTTAGGTGTGGTTTGTTGTAAGATTAAAGTAGATAAACCCTTAATTCACAGAAGTAGAAAATGTCAACCATTTTTGTGATAATCTACATTAGTGTATGCCGAGGGAATTGAATCATTTTTAGGGTATTTTAGCATGTAAACTTAAAATGAAAAAGTGTTTTGTGTTGGAAAACGGCACACTTTTATTTACATATAAGGATTTGAAAGATGGCGATGATCGGTAACCGGATGAACTACTCTCGCAATATGCTATAGGACTGATTAGACGTGTCCTGGTTTACCCTTAGGAAGATAGGGACAGTGGTATTTAGGCTTTATAGTCTTTTCTCATGTACTAAGTCAATTGTTTTTTTTTTGTCTCAATCAATTGTGGCCGTAACAGGTTGATTTAAAGATTTTTGAGCAGTAGAGAGCACCTGAGAATTATAACATTTTTAACATTGCAGTTGCCGACTATTTATTTTACATATATGCATATGTGGGTCATTAGAACTGAAGTAATTAACAAATTGGCAGTATTAATTACAAGCAGTTTTTTTAATCAAAAGGAAATTGTTTCCAGAGGAATTTAAAATATGTAAAAATCTAATAAGCAAAAGTAAAAAAAAAATTTTTATAAAAAAAGTGAATTCTTAAAAGAAAAGGCACGTGCCACCCAGTGAGAAATGACGCAAGCACAGTCATCCCAAAGAGTGTCTAGTGGATGATATAGAGGTGACCTTCAAATCGACCTTGTGTGGGAAGCCAGCAAATGAGGGGGCGTCTCCCCCTTCATCATCTACTACCAAAAGGAAATAGGAGGGGCCAATGTCCAGCCAAAAACACCCCCGCATCTGGCCACCGACCCCAAAAATATTTTCTACTCGTCGAGGGTCCTCGACCTTTCACAGAAAATGTTTATTTGCATCTCTTTAAATCTTCGGCCGAGTTGAAAGTGAAGACATCAGTCATTGCCATTCATTAATAACTTGATCTAGATATGATGTCAATTTTCGTAACCCTTTTTACGACCTTGAAGTGGCCTTCTTCTTCCAACAAGATTTGAGATAAGAACAATTCCTGCAAATATCAATTTAAGCGTGTGCTGTTTGCATTGTACCGTGCAACTTGCAATTTGCTTCTGTATATTGAATTAAGACCTACACCTTTCAATTACGAATCTTGGAATGTTGATGTCAAATTTTGCCTGACTAATCATTTTTTTAGATGTAATAAGTTAGTAAGTGGGGGAATATCTGGACGGAAATCCTTTTCATTACTTTTTTCACTGACTTTTTTTTTTTTACTAGGCCTTGAGAAAGAGGTACCTGTCCTCAGTAGAATCTATTCAATTACATTTTTTCATAAAAAAAAAAGCGAGAACATTGTCCTCCTTGTAAATTATGACGAAAACTGTTAAAAGATGATTTTATTGTATCTGCCGGAAGCAAAAAATGTTTTGGCCAATGAGGCAAAGTGAAAGTTGTACGTGGGTGTAGGATTCGTGCGGCTAGTGGTGGCGCTGTAAGGTGATGTTAGTAGGTCGGTGAGTAGCTAAACAACCAGTTTGGAGTTAAATGTTGGACCTGTTCAAAACTTTCTTCACTGGATAATCAAATGGCTTCGTTAAGTGTTTTAGGAGACCGTGCTACGTACAGCAATATTAGAAAACATTTTTCTGTGGAGGATCTTAGAAAACCTAGTTTGTACAGGTAAAAATTTAAGTTTGGTTACATTCTGTTACAAGGTAGAATATCGATTTCTTTTTTCTTTTTTTTACTGGTAGAAAGACATTTGTGCAGGATATGCCTCATGACATGATCTCGAGAAGAAAAATTTTATCACAAAGTCGGGATAATTTAAGCCAACATTTAACTGTAATAGATGATGAGGAAGACGTTTGGTATCAAAAGGAGAAATTATACAGGGTGACAGTTTATTATCATATTAAGAAAAAATCTAAATTTGTTGCTATTACCAAAAGAAACAACTGTTGTTTATTATTATTATTGGAAATATAAACTTTTGTTTCTAAAATTTCTAACAACATTTTTAATATTAAGGATCATATTGAAGAAGTGCTGGCAAAATGGAGCCAAATTGATGATGAAATTTGGGCTAAAGTAATTTGTCTTGAGAGAAATCGAAGAGTGGCCAAAGCATATGCTCGCACCCCAGTACTTACCATTAATGGATCACAGGATGGATTTGATGGATACAGAATCGGATTGAATGGGTTCGAAAATCCTATGAGAGATACTAAAACGGATCAAGTGAAAAGACAAATTGGCCACGTGAGTTCAGGAAATTACATGACTCAATTACACACCCCTCTCTTAGTGACCTACTTTATTTTCGGCAATAGGCGGCCTTCAAATCTCTTTTCTCCCCTCTCATTTCTTCACGTCAGACTTTTGTAAATGAGGCTTTTACTTTTTTTTGTTTTTGTACCTTTTTTTACCCCACCTCATTTTTTACCTGAAAACTTGTTTTCTCACAAAGCTATTTCTTTCTTTTTTTCCCACAACCAATTTTTTTTCTTTCATAAAACCTACAACATAAAAGTCGTGGGTGAACGTAAAGATAAAAGTAATGTTGCCAAGGTCTTCAATTAAAATTAAAAGCCTATGCTTAACTTTTTTTTACGTATTGTAGGGAGTGAAAATTAAAATGGATACAGAAGGAAATATTCTTGTTAAACGTATTAGCAAGAAAGGTGTTTTCATAAGAGACATGATGAACACTCAAGAAACTAGTTTATCGACTGAAGCACTTCAACTGACCAATGGTGCTCTGGAAATGGACAAACCAGTTAAAGTTAGTTCATTTTATTTAATGTAAGTTTAAATTTTAAAATTTTGTTTATAAATTTAGCTTTTTGATATGAAAAAATTCCAAACTAATTTGGCGAGGGAATTGAAGCGAACTTACCCAGACAGAAAGCAATTGCAATATCAATGCATTTCGGCCATCGTTTTTGTACGAAATGAAACTGACATTCTTGACTGCCCATCGTGGATTATGATTATTAACATTGTGGCTATGGATATGCTTAAAAGCAAATTCCCGTCAGGTATGTTTTGACTAACTTGCAAAAACTATAAAATGAGAAGTTGATATTTTTAAGCTGATAAACTGAGAAGTCTCTTTGGCATTTTGGAAGAACATCAATACAGTGTTCCAACAGCTGTTTCAGCCAGAGACTGGAGAACCACTGAAAACCCTCCAAAATTGCCCCCTAGAGATTTTTCTTTAACCGGTTACCACATTCCAACACCGGATTATGAAATGCAAGATGATGATGACTATGAAAACAGATTGCAACTGCCTCCTCTATTGTCATCGAGAAAGAAAGCCAACTTTTCTTTTCTAGGTACATTAAAATTTAATTCATTTCACTTAGCCATAAAAAAAATTCATTTCAGATGATCCTTATTACTGCGGCTTTAAAGCACACATACCAAACTTTGCTAATTCCAAAACGATGGGCATGCAACCTATGAGTAAGAAATTTCATTTTTAAGATCTTTTGCATAATTAAACCTATGATTTATAGATAAACCTAATCAATTTCGACGGCTAAGTGTGGGTGCATGGAATGCTTATTGATCTATTTCTTGTCCAAATGTAAATACAACGCCTCAGGGAGCATCAAAAATGTCAGTGGCCATCAATTTCGATATTTGCAACACTCTTTCATCACATCTTTTAAACTTCTTTGTACTCATTTTGTAATAAAATCTGTTTAATTACACTTTTTATATAATCAGAATTTTTTCCAAAAAAAAAAAAAAAAATAAAATGACAAGTTGTGTAAGGTCAGGTCGAGTTGATACTTGCAGTGGGCGACGCGTAGGCAATGGCGCCAACGTTCTATTAAGATAAAAGGTGAAAAATCGAATAGGACATCCCTTAGGCTGAGGCGGAACAAGTAGACGACCCATTTCTATGACATTGGAACGCTGAGATTTTTACAATTTAATGATTTAGAGAGAACTATGAGCAAGAAAAAACCAAGTTGGCGCCAAATAGGTCGTGTGGGCTAGAAAAATTTTCTATACTCTTGACTCCCAACTGTTTTGTGTGCCTTTTCTCTCGCCCGATGCGTAGGCAACATAATAAGGGACAATTGTGATTTTCATCACATAAAATAACAAAGACAATAGTTTGCATTTGGACGAAGCGAATGGAATGAGATAGCCTCGAGGTGAAATGTAAAATCAGCTGTAAATATTCCAGGAATTAAAAAAAAAACAAAAAAAAGTTGTGTAAAACTTGGCAGTGAAATAGTGTTTGACATGGCAAGGGAATACTCCCTTCGGACAAAAGCACTTCGATCCAATTTACCATTAAGGACAAGTCACGTGGGAGCAAAGAGTTGTCCATAGAGGTCAAGCACCGTTCACTTTAAACCAAAATTGTCTAAATGGTGCGGGTCACGTTTCGCCCTACCACACGCTTCTTTGAAATCGCAAAAGAAAAGAATTTATAATATAGAAAAAAAAATTAACCTCAAATACTGTCTCCCAACCAACAGACGCAACAAATTACAAAAGAATGGACGTCAATGGATGTAAAATCTCGGGACGGCTGACAAGGCCACAAATTTTCATCTAAAAAGAAGAGAATAAAATAAAAATGTTGTCGTGTGACGAATCGGAGGTTCAAACGGGTCACGGACTAAAAACGCACCTTTACTAGATTCACTTTAACTATGCTCAACTCACTTTTTTTTATTTCAGGATGTAAAGGATTAAAACCTGGTCACTGACACTTACGACAAACACGTGATAAGATTTTATGGCTGGTGACCTTGAACACTCGACGAAAAGTGACACACCCAAATCAAATAGTAATCCACTCTTCCTGATATATGTCAATAATAACTAATTATTAACTGATATATTGTTCCAATATTGATGAATGCTACATTACGAGTCAACGAAAAAGGTAAGTGTTTTAATATATTTTTGAGATTAACTCATAAATTTATTTCACATTTCCAAAAAAAAAAAATTTAATACAGAAATTTTATGGTTTTCAATTTGTTCGAAATGAAAGAGATTGTAAACATTCAGGTTTAAGTTTAATGATGCCTCGAAGCATTTTTAAAAATAAAAAATTGATGCATTGTGGTGAAGCGTAAAGGTAAAAGCAACCCTGATTGATTTAGTGCTCTTTCGAGAATAGAACCGTTTCTAATGAGAAAGAAAAATAAGACCGAGTAAATAATAATAAAAGTGTGAAAGCATAAATCATTCCAACGGGGTTAATTTGAATATAAATGCAAATATAAAACGTAAAATGAAATTCTCAGTTATTTGCAGACGAGGCGCCATCTAAAGAGACTACTAACCACTAAATTTTTTTAAAAGTGTTAACTGTCGTGTGGAAAGAAGGAAAAAATAAATCTGATTAAAGTGAAACTGGACAAGAATAATTTATTTAGAGAAAGCGCAGTTCGGTTGCGGTCAAAGTTCAGGGTTAAAGACCAACGCTAGAAACAAAGAAATTGATTTGTGGGCTTGCAGAATAAACATTTGTTAATTTTCTCAGAAAAAGAAAGGACAAAATAATCATAAATCAACAAACACAAATTACAAAATGAATTTATTTATAGTGAATAAAATGTTTTCAAATGAGGACAAAATGTTGTCATCTGATAAAATATTTAATATCTAATAAATACGACCAAAGGGTAAGGAGATTTAAAAAAAAAAAATCTCGGACTTTAACCCTGGTCATTTTTCAAACGAAAGAGAAAACTAGTCCTTGACAGAAAAAAAAAAAAGAGGCGCCCGCCGTCTTTTGCTCACCGGCATGACGTAAAATCGTCGCCAGGAATTCTGGGTTTGGTGGAGCCATTTTGTGAAACGATCGCACCCCCTCTGTATATTCGGGAGCACCCAAACTGCCGTTAGTGGTTTATTCGCCCACACATTTCCCCTCGATCGAATGGATAGTGCAACACAAATCACACGGTAAGATATATGCTTTCGTATACTACCACTAACCACTTAAATAACGCGTATGCACGAGGAAAATGACGAGTGACACAATTTTTATTCAAAATATTTTGCTTTGACCTTTCATCCTGAAATTCCATGACATTTAAGGTGATGTACTAGTAATTAAAAATTTTATTAGGGATAAACCTTTACTAGTTGGTCATGGAAATTTCCCACCTTATTCTTACGAATCCGTACATCGAACGGCAAAAGATGGGCCAACGAGACGGGTCATTGACCGTCTATACATCGGCTCCTTGTCGGTGAATCGGTTTCTATGGCAACGTTCTTTTATGCCGTCGTAAAAGTGGAATGAGAAAGAGCGACATTTTTGTTTTGGAATTGATTACACATAAAAGGAAATTATTTACGTTCGTTTAGAAAGTGGTTGCTTCGAGTTAATTAACAAAACCAATAAGAATTCAGCCGAATGCGGCGTGTTTGTTTTTAATTTAGTGAGAGGATCGACCGGTTTACTTCCCCTTGCTCCTCCTGTTTCCCGTTCACTTCCGAATCATGTCCATCCAACGATTGGAACGGAAACCCAACCCTCCCCTTTAACGCCGCCGTTCCAATTCCAGACGCGTACGACAACATTTTTTATCCCTTCTATCTATTGATTTTTCTCTTTCTCTGACCACTTAGAAAGCAACCCCCCGCTGTTGGCTTTGCCTCACAAAACAGCTCAAGCAGGGAAGCCCAATCAAACCACAATAATTTTGGAGGTATTGGCTGTGCTTTCATTGTAATTGACTGATATTTAAGGATCTGACTTTGCCATGAGAGGTCAGATCAGATTGCATGACGTCACATACTGTCGTACTCTAATTGTAAACCACAAAAATGAAGATTCAGTTATATAATGTTGTAAAATTTGGTCATTGATCGTTAAAATAATTTACGTTGTTACTTTAAATCGCAAAAGTAAATTTTCTGCTGTGTAAGTCTACACACAAACACATTCATCATTGAATTCAAATACATTTATTTTTTTATTTTAGTTAAATTCCAACCATGAAGTTCAAATCGTGGATGGAGATGCACGTAGTGCGTCCTCGCCGAAAAACAAAAAAAGAGAAGAACAAGAAAAACGTGAGCGAAATGTCAGTCGATTTAACTTCACATCAGCAACTTGATTCAGCCGGGAATTCACCTACAAGTCCCCAATTACCCACCCGGCAACCATTGCCAGTTGATTCCCCGATTGTGGCAACTCGTTTACTACGCGCTCACGACCTGCCACCAGCCATCGCGTATTTATCTCCATTTCGAGTTAGCGGAAGAGGCACTTGCGCATGCGCGTGTTTCTCAGCGGGTCTTCCAACTGCTTTTCCTTGCACTTGTTACCCGTCTCTAGAAGAGTCATGCGCTTCATTCGACGATTACCGTCGATTGCATTCGATTCGCACGAGTCTTGCCCAGGTAGCTCAAGTTTCATCATCTTCTCCCAGACCCCGCAGTAAAATAAGAACCAACCCCTGGTTGTCCGTTAATGGCGGTGTCCAGTCGATGCGAACCAGCAGTTCCGGTTCGGAATGCGGATCCGTATCGGAGGGAGAAGCGGCTCAAGCAGCATCGGATGATGCCGTTGTCAGCCCGAGCGTGAGCGACCAGAATTCCTTCGGTTCGACGGACGAGTGCAGCGATGATGTGTCGCTCGTATCACCCGATGTGGACGACAATAGCGACACGGATGAGTGCGAAACTCTCAACGAATTGGGTCGCTTTGACGAGAATTACGAATACGATAGAGAGACGGACATCTTACAAGACGAAGACGAGGAAAAAGAAAAGGATTATAATAAGGTTTCCTGGGAAGAAACAGGGAATAGAACTCCGGTTATTGAAGATCCAATACAATTCGCTGATGAAGAAGATGATGATGACGTCATAACTCCGAAACAAGAGCGGAGCGAAGAAGTATCGCCAACGGAGACGCCATCGAGGACACGAACTCTGGGACAAATACGGGAAAGTTTGGAAGAAAAAGTTCAGAGATTGCGACTGGAAAGGTTGATCGTTGAAGATAAAATAAGAGAAGCGAGGGAAGAAGAACGTCTAAGGAGAGAGGAGAAAATTAAGTTCCAGAAACAACTCATTCTTCACCGAAGACAAATTTTATTGCGTACGCTGCAGCAACTGAGGGAGAAGTTGGAAGATCAGAGCGTACGATTGCAAGATGCGTATAGCGCCACCTTGCAGATGCAGCTTCAAGTAAGGAAACAACTCAGGAATAATGCTGAAGCTCCGTTTTAAAGCCTCTTCTTTGCTCATCTCTTCTGTTTTTTCATTCATATTGTCGTTGTTTAGCTGCAGAGTTTTGAAACTGTATTTAAGTAGCTGTTTTCAACATCATTATAATAGATTCCTATTTAAGTAATTAATTATAATTTTTTTGTCAATTGATCTCAGAAATAGACATTAGCTAATTTCTTTTGCTCAAGATTTTAGTTTTTTTTAACGATTCCCCCCCCCCCCCTCCTTTAGAGTATTGTGTCTTGTGTTTTGGACACATTTTGTATTTTTATGTATATAGAAATGTTAAAAATAAAACCAAAGAGAGTCGGAAGGTCTAACTTGTAAGTGCTGTTTAGTGTTGATGATTAAGTAGGTGATGGTGAAATTGAGTAGGGAAGATGTAAAAGGTGGATTAGTCTGAACGAAAATTTTAAATTAAATTAGTAAAATAATTATAAATAAAGACTAGACTTTTTGCTTTACACGAAGAAGGAACTAACTTGAATAAAATCAGAGTGGAAAAATTTAAAATATTTTAATCCTAGATATCACAAACAATACATCACCCTTTCGATATTTTCATATTGCGTTTTAATCAAAATATATTAATAAAAACCCAAAAAGATATTTTTAAAAAGAGGTTAATAGGAGAGAATCTTTTCTTTTTACAGTATTTACTCTAAAAAATATAACCCCGCATATTTAAGACATTTGCCGAATTTAACGACAGATGGAGTCAGCACTCAACGTCATTTCCATTCTATAAGTATGGCGGCCCAAGTGTCTACGAAACTCGAGAGACGTGCCAGCTTTACTACGTGATTTAATAGTTTAGATAGTTAGTACTTTTATTTTTATAACAAATAATGAGCGACTCTTCTTCGGACGTGTTAAATGACGTAAGTAATTTAACAATTTTTCAAACTCGATTTCTAACCGTAACTCAAGCAGCACGTTAATGTTCTCATCTTTCTCATACAGATAGATGCCTTACTCAGCAAACTTAAACATTTGCAAGGAGATGCCCGAGTAAATGCACTTAGCAAACTACAAGATTGTTTAGTGGAAATTAAATCATCCAATTCAGAAGGCGAAAAGGATACCGCACAAAAGGACAATGAACGTAAAGAGACCAAACAAGTTGTTCGGAAGTAAATAGATCATTAATAAGGTGTAGCTAGTGTATATTTTTAAATTTTATTAATTGCTGTTTAGGTCACAAAGGAAAAATAAAGGTGTTACTAAGGCTGTTTCTAAATCAAGGCTGTTTCCTTCGAATCCAGAAGTGGCTACTAACGAAGACGAAGTATTTACTTTTTATTATATATTAAAACTTGTCAATTAAATTTTTGTTAATTAAGCAGGCGAAGAGCAGTAAAGATATAAATACCGAAGAACAGAATGAAATAAATACCGAAGAACAGAATGAAAATAGTACAACAACAGGAGACCCCAAACGCCGTCTTCCTGCACTTCCTAATTGGTTCAACAACTTTAGCGATGTCCCACAATTCCTAACGACCCAAAATCGATCCCCACGCACCAAAAAATCACGTAATATTGTTTTAGAACAAACAGAAATAATTCCAGAACCAAATCCCTATCCTGAAGAAACAGGAAACAAATCTGTGGAGCCAGAACTACAACCACTTACACCAGAGATACTTGAAAAACAGCGTAGACGCCGAAGAAAAAACAATGAAATCATCGATGATGACGGGTTTGGACACACCTGTCAAGTGTGTAAACGTACTTTTACAAATCCCTCTTACTTACGAATCCACATGCGCAAACACACAGGCGAAAAACCCTTCGCCTGTGAACTTTGTGACCGTAAATTCACTCAAAAAAGTTCTCTTTGGGTTCACATGAAACGCCACGAAGGGAAATACGAACACCAATGTACAGAATGCGATTACAAAACCGTTTTGAAGATTGATCTGGAGCGTCACATGCCCAAACACACCGGAGCCAGAGTGTTCATATGCGAACAATGCGGGAAAATGTTCACTACAGACATGCGCTTGAAAGATCATATTAGACACGTGCATGTTCGAAACGAGACTCACATATGTGACAAATGTGGCTTTTCAACTCATCGTGCTGACAATCTACGTCGACATATCATCGTCAAGCACAGTGAAGATGAGACATTTAAATGCCCCGTATGCGGCGATGTGCTTAAGCAGCGATGGACTTTTATAGTTCATTTACGTCGCCACACGGGTGAACGACCTCATGTATGCGCTGAATGTGGGAAAGGGTTCAAGAGTTTATCGCAGTTGGCTGTTCATCGAAGAACTCACCGCGAAGGGGAACATGCTTGTCCAGAATGCAACCGAAAATTCAAAACTAAACATCACTTATCCCGTCACTCCGTAATACATTCTGGGATAAAACCGTATTCTTGTTCCTACTGCCCTTACACGTGCAACGTCAAGGGGAACATTAATAAGCATATGAAAGCGGTTCATAAATTGACCAATTTTAGCTTCAAAACACATAAGAAGGATCAAAATCAATTACAGCCCCAACTAGCCGATGAACAGTCGGCAATTGCTAGAGGTCAACAGGTAGCGCAAGAATTTTTGCAGAGAATGTCGATGCGGAAAGATGAACAGTTAACTATTGAAGAGTTGCAGCAACAGTTGCCGAAAACTAATGATGAACCACAGGAACCGGTATTAAATTGTAGAAGAAATCGGGTACAAAAACAACGGGTCGAACTAGAACAACTGAGCGAAGATCATCAATTAATGGAGTGTAATGTAGAGACTTCAGTAAATGAAGATCTTCAAATTTCTTCAGATCCGATCCTATCAACTGGTGTTGAGCAAGAAGTAACGGCGCTTAATAATCAAGTAGTAAAATCAGTTGACTGTGAGAATAATGATTTGTTATTGTTATCTGTTAAACAATGTTTGGGGGATCAAATGGAAATGGTAAACACTCTTGATCAGAATACATTGCTGCCGAGACAAGTGCAGCTTGAAGATTCAACAAACAATAACGCAGCTATGATATACGTAATCCGCGTTGTACCTTGACGTTTGCAATACGTTCTTAATATTTTGAGCATTTTTAATTTTTGATTTAGTAAATAAACGAGGTTATTTACAAATTGGTGGGTTTTGTACATTTCATGATAAAATGATGATTATAATTTCTAACTTCGAAAAAGTTAATAATTCAATAACGGGTATTGTCAAATTTTGCCACCGTAGGCGCAGTGTTGTGATGTGACGTTTGATGTATTACGTCATTTCCAGTTAGGGTTTAAAATGGGTTGCACTCGGTCTGAAGATGTAGTAAGTTGGCTTGACTCGCGTGTTGTTTTATATATCCTGAAATATTTCGGTTAGTTCTAATTAACGGTTTGGATGCAGTTTTGATTGAACGCTAATAAGCAGAAAAATCAAACGAAGGTTATTTTTTTAATATATTTAAAAAAAATTCGTTAAGAGAAATTTTGATCTTTGAGGTGGAAGGTTGCCTAGTTTTTCCTTTGTTACCTGATTCCGTCTTTCGTGGGAATTTTTTAGCGTTTATTCAAGAAATTGTTTTCCATATAACGATTTTAATTCCTCATTTCTAAAATTAAGTTGCTCAAGCAACGATTTAAATCGCTCAAAGGTTGTGTCGTTGCTTCTTCTTTTCAAATTTGCTAGTTTTTTATCCGCTTATGCTGCGGCAATAGGCACTGAAAGAATTCGTGCGTTTTTAAACATACGGTTGGTTTGGGAAACCATAAATTATTTCCCGGCGTTGGTGAACATAATTTTGCCGTTTTCTAGGTGGTACAATACACCTAGTTAGGTTAAAATCAAAGCGATTAAGGCTGTTCATCCAAACCTACCACCTTAAACATCCAGTGATAACAGTGCAAAATGAAGAAGAGTAATGACTAGGTAGACTGATAAATCCAGGGTATTGGAAAAATGGTCTTTAAAGACGCGAGTGTGTTCCAGTTCGAGAGCATTCTGAATATACTAAATAAAGCAGGTAGGTCTTTCTGGTTTTTTGAAACCAGTGACTGAGTAGACTTTGTGAAATGAACAAATCATGTTACGGCGTAGTGCTTTTGTTTTATTTCACTGAACTGCCAGTTTCCTAATTTTCATCTTTTTCTAAGCGGGTTCCTCTATAGGGTGGAAGCAAGATTTGTTGTTTCATGCCTAATGGGTGTACTCTTGGATTCATTTATACCTATTCACAAAAAAATCACCTTAAAGAAGACGTTTGTTTTTTAACTTTCGTGGTTCTTGTCAATACGTCCATTGCAGCCTGGTCCCGCCATTGAATGTATCTGCATTTTTTGTAAATGACATGAAGCGCAGAGGCATATCTTTTTGGTAACACGTTTCCACCATCGATTGTATTATTCCATTCTTGTTTAAAAATATTGCCTGCCGTGTGTTG
>JAQGAS010002106.1:0-12644 GCA_034686365.1 Pachymerium ferrugineum
TACAAATGGAGTACTAAACAATACAAATGAAAAAAAAAGTGGACTCAAAGGGTGCTCTGTCAACTTGACGTACGTAACACTATTACATAGTAAGATCAGCGAATTAGTGTCAGAAATAGTAATCTCACCCTTGACATTTCATGAAAATATATTGAAGTGGTCTTGTCACGAGTCGCAAGTTTGCCACCAGGTTACCGGTAAAATGCGAAGACTGAAACGGGTTCACCGGAGACACATCACACGTAATAAGCTTACACCATTTTTTTATCAGTTATAGATAGATCAAGTAACGAAATCGTTGGAAAACAATACGACATATCAATAACATCGCTTCCACAGGATACCCACAAACCGCCATTATCATTTCGTCATTACGTTGCTCTGACATAACATCCTCTCATTTTTTTTATTCACTCCCTCTGGTGTCAATTATTTCAACTACGACTTAAAAATAATGTTCCATACACTACGATCCAAAACTTATGGTGCAAAGTGATTCAGATCTTTTTATATTATTAGCGGAATCTGAAATGATTCTCTTGACGTACATATGAAACTGAGGATCTCCAAACTCAATAATATATCATAAATTGTACTTTTGTTTTTGCTCCAAATTAACCGGTTGAAAAAAAAGTACAATTTATGATATATCATTGAGTTTTTACCCAACTTGATATTTGGTTTTGCTTAGATTTTTGGATTGGAGCAAAGAGTTACACTGAACAACTCAAAGGAGAGAAATATTTATACTGGCGTTGGAGTGGACCGGTCAACGATGTAACGTACGAATCGTGGTGCAATGAAGATATGAATAGGGAGTCAATGTGTGGTTACATATCAACCCCAGAATTATGCTGGGAAAAAATTGATTGTACTGACATCAAACA
The DNA here is from genome assembly GCA_034686365.1 of Pachymerium ferrugineum. Classification (NCBI taxonomy): domain Eukaryota; kingdom Metazoa; phylum Arthropoda; class Chilopoda; order Geophilomorpha; family Geophilidae; genus Pachymerium; species Pachymerium ferrugineum. The sequence goes on from JAQGAS010002106.1 coordinate 888, forward strand.
AATTTCTAACTTTATTTGTGAAGATAAATTAAAGATGATCAGCATTATTTAGCAATTCAATACCAACATTAATCCTGCTGTTTGTAATGAATGCCAATTAAATTACTCTTTAAATTACCACAATAAAATTTTAAATCATTAAAAAATAATCACTTTCATCATTCATTTATTTTAGAAATGACGTTACATATCGTAAAAACTAATCCGGGATATGATTTTTTTTTTTGTATTTCTCTGCGCCATTGATTCACTTTATCCAAAATGAGAGCAGCTGGTTTAAAATTACTTTCTTTTTTAGCTAGTATTCAATTTATATTATGTTGGTCAGGCAATCTTGATCTTGGATTCAGAACTATATACATTCATCGCGGTCGTATGAGCGGTATTGATCGGGCTATAAGAACCTGCACACAACGAGGCGCAAGACTTGTTGAACCATATTTTAAGGAATATAATGATTTGCTAAAAAACACACAAGCAAAAAATCCAACAAGAACCACCGAAGAAAGTATGTAGTTACGAATTGATTTCAACTAGAATTTAATATAATTGAATATGTAGATTCTTGGATTGGTATGAATTATAATACGAATAAAGGTGGCCTCAATATGGTTTGGAGATCCAATGATATGCCAGTTGAAGGGTTTCTTGACTGGTGTTCTAGTGATCGGAGATACACCAGTGGTAAAACTTGTAATGTCAATGCTGGTCCGGATACTTCCGGTTGGTTTTCAAGATTTGGGTGTTGGAAAACATGCAAATTTCAAGAAGAATTTTCGATCGTCCTTTGCGAGAAATTCAATCCTGTACAACCGAATGATGTTGTGGTCTTTGAGGGAAAGTATTATTATTTCTATGATACGCTTGCCAATTTTTTTGAAGCTAAAACATTGTGTAATTTGAATAAACAAGATCTCCTCATCAGCGAAAATCAGGCGCTAGACAGTTTCATGACTGATCAAGTGAAGAGAAGAGGCGCCAGTTAGTATTTTAGCATTTTTATTCTGTTTTGCATGAATTTGTGCATAAACCTCTCAAAAAAGATCTCCATAATAATGTTAGTTATTTTGTAGTTATTGGTTGACAATCTATGATATATCCAACTAGATTTGGTAGTAAACTAAACTTTTTTGACAGACTTTAACTAGTGTCATGTGATTTTAGTAGCCAATGAAGGAAGGCAAACATTTGGGTACATGATAATGGTTGAATCTGGGAGCAGTCCAACAATTACATCGCCTTTGATAAGTTTACCATGTCCCCAATTGTCAACCTTCACTCACTAGTTATTGGATGTGTCCAACAAGATTTAATCAATGATGTTCCTACTAGATTTCATGATTCATTGGTCCCAAAAATGACTAAAAACAGTGATTAGTTAATTGTTTTAGTAATTTGATTTAGAGGTAATCAGAAAATGGATTTTTCCTTACTCCAGTTTTTCTGCAGTTGCGCCAATTTGGTTCTCTTTCCTTTCCCAATCTAGTGCAAGGTGTGTCATAGGTACTCCACAAGTAGCTTGTCTCATAACCAAATCATTAGCACGGTTTGGCAAAGCTATTCATGTGAAACAGCTTAAAACCTCACAATTTTTGATATTACTGTAAAAATCTTTCAGATTATTGGATAAATCTTAAAAATTTTGGGTCATCAGCAATATCTCTGGGTACCTGGAATTGGGATAACAGAAATCAGAAAACTTTATATACAAATTGGTGTTCGAGTGATGAAAAGCAAGGAACCACAAGAGATTTCAGTAGACACTGGTGTGCTTACTATAACAAAGACTTTAATTGCTGGAGAATGGATAACTGCCAGTATAACAGAATTGGTTTCATATGTCAAGCCAGTGATAACGTTAGTCCAGTACAGTCAAATGATGTCCAAACTTTTGGTCGAAAAAAATATATCTTTTATTCAAAACAAGTGAATTTCTTTGAAGCAAGAGCTTTATGCACTATGAATAATCAGGAACTCCTAGTGATTGAAAACGAGGAAGAGGATAATTTTATTAAAGAAGAGGTGGTGAAAAAAAATAGCCGTCAGTATACATTTTATTATAGTTTGAGTTATAGTATTAAGTTTCAATATTCCTGTGGGCTTTGCTTTGGTGGGACGTTTTTTATACACCACTAAAAGGGGTGTACTTTTCATTTTTTAATGCCACATGGCAAAATTTTACAACTTCTTATCTTCTACATGTTAATGTTAATGCTTGTCAGTGATATGACTTACAACGTCTTGTCACCTTGCCCTTATGGGGTAAGGACCCCAATATAGAGGGGTGACAGACAGTCAGTAGTGAGTGAGCACCCAAGGTGGGCAGTTGCCCCTAATGGGGCCTGGGATCATAGATGCAACTTGTGAGTTTGCAAGTTATTTGGGCCAATCCACCATGGGTCCCCTAGCCTATGGTGGTAAGGGTGGCATAGCTACTTAATACAGATTTTTAAAAAAGGGATCTAGGAATGGCAGAAACTTTCTTTGAAGTTGCATCGAGAGAATTTTTAGTTTGGCATCCAATGCCTTGCTTGCTTGTTTTAACAGTTGCCCTGCCCCTGTAGGATTTTTAAACAACTGGCTACTTATAATCACGAGTCTTATCCTTAGTCAGAGTCAAATCACGTGATATAACATCTTGAAAGGTAATGCTGAATGAATCAAGCGACTATCTTGGTTTATTGCCTATTCCTTCTTACAAACTTTTGTAAAGATATCCATTAGTAATACATTTCGTTTCTGCTGCATAGATTATTGGATGAATCTGAAAAATTTTATTTTTAATTCAATGGTATTCAATTTATGGAATTGGAACAACACTGGCCAAAAATTGAACTACTTGAATTGGTGTTCACTTGATGTAAATAAACCAGACGACCGAACCTATTGTGTCTACTACAACAAGGACTTAGAATGCTGGAAAAAGGAATCGTGTCAAGATTTCATAACTGGGTTCATATGTCAGACTGGTCCAACTAATGAGACTAAAGTTGAGAAGAAGTCATATCGAGATGTCTATTACATCTTTTACGAAAATAATGGTGTCAAACAGACAGATGCTAAAAAAATGTGTCAAGATAATGATCAAGTGTTAGCAAGCATTGGTAACTCGAAAGTTTTTCAATTTTTGAAATCTGAAGTTGTTCGTAGACAATTAGGTGAGGTAATCAGATGGGTTGGGTTGACAAAAGTCACGTTCACTTTTTTTTCTTAGATTTCTGGATTGGTTTGGAACGATATGATGCAACAAATAGGCTTTGGCGTTGGGTTGGTGGTACTAGCTACGACGATTCTTTGTTTGAATGGTGCTATTTTGCTATGATACCACTGGGTTTTTCTTGCGCTTATATGACCAAAGATGGATGTTGGAAGTCAGCAATATGTGACCAAACCCAAATAGCCGGTTTTATATGTGAAAAATCAAGCATTGAACTTCCTACCACCAACAACTTCCTACTAGCAAAAACTGCACTATCTACAAAAGCTAGCTTCTTTGGAAAAACATTCAATTTCTACACAGACAAAGTGACCTATTTCCAAGCATATGAGAATTGCATAAAAAATAATCAGGAATTGGCAATTATTAATGACTCGCAACTTGATAAAAAAATCATCGAAGAAGCAAAGAAAAAAAAAATGAGTAAGTCTTAGGATAAACTTGCTATTATTCATTGTAATTCTGTCTTTTTAGATTTCTGGTTGGGTTTGAAAAACTTCTTTCAATGTCCCAGCAATCAAAAGTTCTGGCATTGGAATCGAACAAACGAACTAATCAAGTATAAAAATTGGTGTCAAGCTGACGTCAGTCTATTTATTGACTTAACAGAAGATTGGTGTGGATATTTAAATGCTGAATCATCTTGTTGGAAAGTAGAATCTTGTAAATTTCAACAAGTTGGTTACATATGCGAGGATGTACGCAGAGTCAGCGTTAATAATCCTTATTGCGAAGTACCTACAACCACCACTACCACTACAACTACAGTTAAGCCTAAAACCACCACCACTAAAAGAACTACAGTTAAGCCTAAAACCACCACCACTACAACAACTACAGTTGCGCCTGAAACCACCACCACTACAACAACTACCACTACAACAACTACAGTTAAGCCAAAAATACAAAAACAAACAACCGATGATGTAGTGCAATTTGTTGGGATCAATTATTATTTTTATTCGTCTGTGTATATGGATTTCTTTGATGCTTTTACAACATGCCATCTTAACAACCAAGTATTGTTGTCAATGGAAAACAAGGCTGTTGGTAAATTCATTTCCAAACAAGTGAAGAATAGAGAGCATAGTGAGTACTGATTTATTGCTGTTTTCAGTATTCGTTCATTTTGGTGTGGTTTCAGATTACTGGATTGGTTTGAAAAATTTTTTTCAAAGATCTCTTTATCCAACATTTTGGAATTGGAATAATACACATCATGGGCTGACTTACAGCAATTGGTGTCCTGAAGAAGTTGCTAATGGAAAAACAAGAGACTTTAGGAATTTCTGGTGTGGTTACCATTCGAAGTGTTGGAAGACAGAGGACTGTGATTTGGCAAAGTTTGGGGTTATATGTCAAGATGATGAAATTGTTAATCTTGAATATTTTGAAGTAAGAACTTTTGATGGAGTAGAATATTACTTCTATGAAAACGTTTATTTGAGTCAAAACGATGCGAAGAAAAGTTGTGAAGACAATGATCAAGAGTTAGTTACAATTGATGATCAAGATGTGCTTGATTTCATTCGGATGGAAATTAGGAAGAAGAGTGGGAGTGAGTTCATGTTTTAAGTTGTAATACTTCCCTTTGCCACCAACTGAAGAGAAGTTTTACAGGCTTATTGTTTATGTCCTGCTTATACCACTTGAAAACTCAATATTTTCAGATTTTTGGATTGGTCTAGATGCATACTCTATTGACATCAAGGGTGAACTGTACATGTATTGGCGTTGGGTAAATACTGGTGTAGACGTTGCCCAAACCAAATGGTGTTCAGACAACTTTCAACCATCCAAAAGTTTTGTTTGTGGTTACATAACTAGAGAAGGTTGCTGGAAGTTTTCGGATTGCCAGAAGAATCAAGTTGTTTCAGGGTTTATTTGTGAAAACAAGCTGCAACATACTGACGAGTATGATGTCGTTTTGTACAAAGGGTTTGAGTATTTCGTTTTTAAGGGTGATAAGTCAATTTCTTGGTACGATGCAAAAGAAAAATGTAAAGAAAAGAAGAAGCAATTGATCAGTTTGGAAAAAAAACAAAAAATGGAGTTTTTCAACCGGATAATTTGGAGCAAAAACAAAAGTACAATTTATGATATATTATTGAGTTTTTACCCAACTTGATATTTGGTGTTGCTTAGATTTTTGGATTGGAGCAGAGAGTTACGCTGAACAAGTCAAAGGAGAGAAATATTTATACTGGCGTTGGAGTGGACCGGTCAAAGATATAACGTACGAATCGTGGTGCGATGAAGGTATGAATGGGGAGTCAATGTGTGGTTACACATCAACACCAGAATTATGCTGGAAGAAAGCAAATTGTAGTGATGACAAACAAATTTCTGACTTCATTTGTGAAGATGAGAATGTTCCATTTGATAACACTGTACGAGATGAGAAGCATTATTTGGCTATTCAGTATCATCATTAATGTTGCAGTTTGTAATTGATTATTGTCAATAAAAATTATGTATTCCAGAAGTGTAGGAGGACATCATATTCTTTAAAAATATAATTGAGCTATCCTAATCAGTTGGCAATTCCCTACCCTGCATGGCTCCATTGAGATAAATTTGAATTTTCAACTGTAATAAATTATAAAAGTAACACGTAAATGGATATGGGAGCAGCAACGGGAACAGCAACAGCAACATCAACGTCAGTGTGGCCGGCTCTGTGAACTTAGCCAAATACTCTTGTTTGTAATATTCCTTTACCCTTTAACCAGTAACATTAACTCTGTAAAATGGGTCCCAAAGTTACTGATGTCTGGCATCAAATACAATAACTCTAAGGGTGGATTGCACCAACCTCAGTTACGACTAAACCTGGTTTAAAATATATGTAATACATTCATTATAAACTAGGTTTAGTCTTAACTGACGTTGGTGCAATCCACCCTAAAAAGAAATGCATAGAAATAGCAACTCAGTGGTTCTGATTGTTGCGAGTAAAATGGGTCCCAAAGTTACTGATGTCTGGCATCAAATACAAGTTTAAAATGTAATTCGAATGACCCATCATTTTACATTACAAATTATTATCATTAAATACTCGATGTTTGATTAAAAATATATGATTTATAATACTAATAAAGATGAAAAGTACTTCACAAGATTTGTCGCCCGACAGGCAATAACAAGCCTTGTAGTGGCGCATATCAAAATATACTCATGCTTCAGTGCCATTGAAAGCAATTCTTCCCGTAACTTTTCACTCCAGTAAAATTATGTAGCCTAAAAAATTAAGCTGACAATGAATTTTGTATTTTTGTTTACTTGTGTTACTTATCAACCAATTATCAATTTAAAGAGAAAAAATTTGTAATACCATTTAGGAAATTACAGAAGCTTGAGTTGAAGCATGAGACTATTCATGCCCCTCAGTTAAAATTTTTACTTCAAAATTGTTTGGAGTTGGAAGAATTGAGAACAGGTAAATTTGTAATTACTGATCCTAATGTTTTTATTAGTATTTTATATCAAGTGAATCCTTTGACTCACTTGAATCGGTTTAAAATTGCTTGTGAGGATCCTCAGGTGTGTAAAATTATGGTATTAGAAATGTTGAAAGTGGAGAATAATTTGCAGGTTGTTGGCTTTAATGCAATATGTGATGAAATTTATGTAAAGGAAAATAATTTCAGCATTAAAGTTGGTTTATGAAAATGGTTTTAACTAAACTCTAAATGACTGTTTGTGAAATATGATGTTAGTGTATTCATGATTTTCAATAATAACTTCTAATTCTCATTATTAAAACAATATGTTTTCAATTTCTGGTTTTACATATATCCCAACGTGACATATAACCATAGATATATATAATAGCCCTCGTGTTCCAATCTATGTACTCGGTCCAAGTTAACCAAATGTACTCATCTGCAAATTAATCACAAATCCAAGTAATTAATTATTACACAATTGAAAATAATATTATTACACAATTACATTACTTTTTAGAATGCCCCAAAGAAAACAGGTAGAAACATTAAAACAACTTTGTATTCAAGGGATCAATAAAAATATAGACAAGTACCCACTACAAGAAATTCACACTTTGCGTAAGTATAACTCAATATTTTAATTAAATTTATTAATCTAAAAACTTTATTTTGGAAACAGCTACAACACTTTTGGAAGAACTTATCCATTTCCCAAAAAAACTTATCCATTTCCCAACTTTGCATACGCCAAATGACCGCTACGAGGAATTCGTTTCCAAAAACAAGTTCCAAATGATCACGGAAAACATCACCTGGCTAAGTCTTTCATTCAAGGGCTGGGACCTAGTCGACATTGAATACGTATTAAACTCAATTCCAAACCAATTTAAGGTAGACATCAAAGGGATTTTAAGACATTTGAGTGAATAATTAAGTTTTATATTTTTAACAGAACTTAAAACGATTCACTTGTGAAGATTTCAATAATTTAACGCCTCAACAAATTCTCAATTTGGTTTGTTCTTTTCCCAATGTAATTGATTTAACATTGAAATGTTGGAAAGTGAATGACGACATTTTAAAAGCAATAGGTGACAATTGTCCTAATCTTGAACGTTTGACTTTGATTGGAGGTAGGATAACAGATGTTGGTATCAGCCATTTGTGCCAGTTCAAGTCACGTGGTTCTAACATTAAGTATTTAAAAATAAATAGCATCAGTAGTAGTGTGACTGCCGAAGGATGTTTAATGGCTTTACAAAATTTAAAACAGTTGAGGGTTTTTAATGATAGTGGTGTTATCGACGCATTTGAAAAATTGTTTCAAGATTTGAACGAGTCACAGGAGTTGCCAATATTTCAGCTTTGTGAACTACCTATGATGGATATGTCTGATATTCCTACGGGATTTTTCAATTTTCTAACCAAATGTTGCCCCAATGTGTCAAATCTCAGTATAGAACTTGAGAATAATTTGTCAAATGTCGTTAATGAACTTAAAAAATGTGACAAAATTTTCCCTTTGGAGATTCTCGCGTATGAAAAATTTCCCATGTCACATTTGACTGATGTTGGGTCAAATGTGACAAGTCTTCATCTAGTCTCAGTTAATGTTGATTTAGAGTTGATTGGATACATTTGCCCTAATTTAAAAGTGTTGGGGTTGTGTTGTGTTACCTATCAGCCAATTGTCAATTTCAAGAGAAAAAATTGTGTAATACCATTTAGAAAATTGCAGATGCTTAAATTAGTTAGGGGAAATTACTCAAATTACGTCGATCAGTTGAAATTTTTATTTCAAAATTGTTGGTTGTTGGAAAATTTGAAAATGTCCCTAACAGAGTTTGACGCTGATATTTTCATCAGTATAATACATCAAGTGAATCCTTTGAGACACTTGACTCGTTTGGAAATAAGTGATGATGAATTCTGTACAATAAGTAAAGACATTGTTTTAGAACTGTTGAAAATGGATAATAATTTGCAGTTTATCAAAATTTTTCATGATGTAGATTTCACACGTGAAGATAAATACGAAATTGAATCGTATGTAAAAAAAAACAATTTGTGCACATGTGTTCATTTTGCTTTGCAGTAATGACTGGTCAGAAAAATATAATGTAATATAATATTTTCTACTATTTGGGCAATGTGTTGTACATTATTCTCCACTTTGTTAGACCAGGAGAATGGGACATTATTAAATATATGCGATTATTATTAAAGATAAAATTGTACATTTGTAATAAATAATAGATTTATAATACTTGAGGTAGGGTAACAGATGTTGGTGTCAGGCGTTTGTGCCACTCCAAGTCACGCGCTTCTAATATTAAATATTTAGATTTAATATATAATCTTGTAACTGTGAAAGGACATTTGATGGCTTTACAAAATTTTAAACAGTTAGGGATTTTAATGGAAGGAAAGCAGACAAAGCATTTAAAAAGTTGTTTCAAGATTTGAACGGGTCGCAGGAATTGCCAATATTTGAGCTGTGCAAACTACCTGTGACTGATTTGGAAAATATCCCAACTGGAGTTTTAAATTTTCTAATCAAATGTTGCCCAAATGAATCAAATCTCCCTATAGAAATTAGAACAAATGTCATAAATGATGTTATTGAGTTAAAAAATGTGACGAGTCTTTGCATTGAATTCTGTAATGTTGATTTAGAGTATTTACAGGGAACGTTTTCCCTAATATAAAGTATTTTCATTTGAGTGGAGTCACTTAATTGAACTTGATTTGAATTTTTTAAAATAAAAATATAAATAAATATACATTCCTTACATATTTCCCCAAACTTGTAATTAAACGGTTTAACCACTCTTTTTCCGACAACAAAATTCCCTACCTGAGAATTAGTATCCAAGATCCCAGGTTTTCCAAATACCCAACACGTGTAGTGACCCTGACCGCTGACCCCCCAACACGTTTGAACAAGTAACCTGATGGTTTGAAAGACCACGTTTTTTCCAGATCTGTCTCAATCCACAAGCTTCAGAAGCTAAACTGCCAAATCAAGGTACTGCAACTGATTATTCCGGAAACAATATAAACTAATACTTATGTCTTATATTTCTTCCTAGAATGCCTTTAAGAAAACCAGTAGTGGCATTACAACACCTTTGTAATCAAGTAATCGTCAAAAACATAGACAAGTACCCACTAGAAGAAATACACAGTCTCCGTAAGTGAACCTTTATGTTTTAAACAAAATGTTAATTAACCTCAAATCTTAATTTTATAAATATCTACAACACTTTTGGAAGAAGTCATCAATTTCCCAAATGACCGCCAACGGGAAATTCTTTCCATAAACGAGTCTGTGAATCTATCTATTAAACACAAAGCCCAAATGATTACGAAAAACATAACGAGTCTGTGTTTTTCTTTCTGCAACTGCAGCCGAGACGATATTAAATACGGATTAAACTCAATTCCAAAACAGTTTAAGGTACAAATCAGTTTTTTTTTTAGATATTTGTGTGTATATTCAAATTTTTATATTTTTAACAGAACATGAAACGATTCTCTTGTGAAGGAGATTTGACGCATCAAGAAATTCTCAATTTGGTTCACTCTTTCCCTAATATAATTGATTTAAAGTTGGATTGTAACTATGTGGATGACGACATTTTAGAAGCAATAGGTGACAACTGTCCAAATCTTGAACGTTTAATTTTGCCTCACGGTTATGTAACGGATGTTGGTATCAGCCGTTTGTGCCAGTCGAAGTCACGTGGTTCTAATATTATATATTTACATTTAGGACGTTATAGTGTTACTGTTAAAGGATTTTTAATCGCTTTACAAAATTTAAAACAGTTGAGGGTTTTTAAAATTGAACATAATCCGTGGGGGATCGAAGCATTTGAAAAAATTTTTCAAGATTTGAACGGGTCACACAATTTGCCAACATTTCAACTCTGCAAACTACCCACAATTTTTATGAAAAATATTCCAACGGGATATTTGAATTTTTTAACCAAATGTTTCCCAAATGTGTCACGTTTCAATATAAGGGTTAGCAATAATTTATCAAATGAGGTTACTGAGCTTCAAAAATGTGATAAAATTCCCCCTTTAAAGATTTTGGTAATTGAAGTAGAATTTTCCATGTCACATTTGACTGGTTGGGTCAAATGTGACGAGTCTTGAGTTGTGGTATGTTAATGTCGATTTAGAGTTCATGAGATACATTTGCCCTAATTTAAAAGTGTTGCAGTTGTGTTACGTTACCTATCAGCCAATTGTCAATTTCAAGAGAAAAAATTGTGCATTACCATTTAGGGAATTACAAAAGCTTGTATTATACAGGACTGAAGCATTAGTCTTGAAATTTTTACTTCAAAATTGTTTGGAGTTTGAAGAATTGACAATATGTAAGTCAATCATTGATGCTAATGAGTTCTTGAGTATAATACATCAAGTGAATCCTTTGAGACACATGTCATATTTTATAATAGATGATTCTCCTAAGGTGAGTAAAGCTATTGTATTAGAATTGTTAAAGATGGAGAATAATTTGCAGTTTGTCACAATTAATAGTAACGGAAAATTTTCACGTAAAGATAAATATGAAATTGAATCTTATGTAAAAGAAAACAATTTGTGCACAAGCTATGAGTTTGATGATAGTTGTGAGGAAAAATGGATTCAACTGAATTAATGGACTCTAAGTTACGATATCTTGTCATTGATTTCAAATAAAATTTAGATATCACACATATCTGTCAAAACACAGTCTCCCTAAATATAACTCAATGATTCGTAACACTGCGTTACAGCACGACCAACACTTACTACCGATGTAACGGTGAAGCCTTGAATAATTATAATAAATCTTATTATAATTAAAGGTTTCCGTAACAGCAATATCACGATTAGAATATGCAATTACCTCTGAAGGTAATTGCAGGGAAGCTTTTAAGTAAAATAAATAAACGGATTTATTTATTATGGAAATGAATACACAATTATAAAGGGTTTCTATTAACGGATTAATAGGAAGTACAGAACAAATGAATAAATACACTTTAATCGGCAATTTACCACCCTGTCTAGCAATACACACGTGTATTGCTA
>JAQGAS010002107.1:0-12632 GCA_034686365.1 Pachymerium ferrugineum
AGTGTTCTCTCGCCGCGTATGACCCTAGTTGTCGCTGGCGGCGTTAAGCGTTATTCTTCTTCTTCTTCTTCTTCTTCAAGCATTCTAGAGAAACAAATACTACAATCTTCTTTCAAATCTGTGGGCAAAACCTCGTAACACAAACGCATGAGTTGCTGGTGTGCAGCAATCCTCCTTTCTTTGGCAATTCTTTGCCTCTCTTGGAAGGCCAATACTGCGATCAAAACTGACCGCAAGCCAGAGATGAACTCCAATTCCTCCCCATCGCTGTCCCCACTGCTGTTATCGCTGCTATTACTAGTAGCCTAAGCATACATTAACTGCTGCATTATCAAGAAACCTATTCTTGAATGCAGTACGTAGTTGAATTTAAATTTTTTCCAAAAGGAACGTATTTCCTGAAAAGTTTTGTGATGTTATCATTCCCAGCAGTCATGATGAGAATGGAACAAGAGACGAGAAAAAATGTAACATGTGGACAGTATGAAATCAAAAGTCGAAGAGTAATAAACAAAACCAAAGTACAGATGGTTATCCTTGAAGCTAACTAAGATCATGATGAAAAAGTTTCAATCGACGAATGATATATGTTGGAGAATGCGTTCCTTTTGTGACGGCCCGCCACTACTCTAAGTCTCGGGTTGGGTGCCCGCCGGCCCCCGCGTGTGCAGGAGCACACAAGGCATTGATGGACCGGTGGTTTCCACACTATTATACAACACACGTCTCCATGCTTATTCCCTATTTATTCCTGCATAACTACATTCTGTCACCTTTTCCTCCTCCTCTACCTCTCTCTACCTAGTTTCCACCTTATTTATACATATTCATACAATGGCAATATTTCCTTTCACCTGCGTAACATTTGCGTCATATGACAAAAAAAAATATCAAAAAATAAATTTCTCTCAATTTTATTTCGTTTTTGTTAAAAAAAAAAAATAGTACACGTACTACACGATTATAAATATTTAGTTTACATTTACTGCCGTCGTATAAGTTTCATTATCTTTCGTTTCCGTGAAAATGAGCCGGTGAGGAAGGGCGGTTTGTGTCCCTTGCCGACACTTCGCAAGGATTTGATTTGTCGACCACTTTTTCACAACATATATCGGCGCACCTGTTATTGCTTCGTAATGGCCCTCCTGTCGTCCGGCGAAAATTTGTGTTCCATCTCGTAACGTTAGTCTATTAAAAAATGTAATTTATTTATAAAAGAATTATAAAAGATAAAAGATATAAACTTACATAGCTATTTTCCGGCCATTATTATTAAATAACGTTAGTTTAAAATATTAGTAGTTCTTTTTCGTTGGTACATGTGAAGCTTAAATTAATGCCTGGGCGCTTGGCCTCGATGACTTGGGTCTCCCCGACATCTCGAGGCACACAGACATCAGCATGGCGACGAGGCATCTATCACATTGATTAGATGAGCGATGTTTGCTCTGTCTTTCATTGATGCTGGAGTAAGAAAATTGAGATAGGTCAACTTCAAGTTGATATAGCTAACCTACCATAACCCGTCAGTCAGCCCAGGCCCAGGATTTTTTTTTTCTCTCTCTCTCTCTCTTTTTTGGCTCTCTCTGCTGACTGGTTGGCTCGAGCCCTAGCAATTAATATATCAGTATTGAAGCTTGATCAGTAAAAAAAAAATTCTTACCTCATCCTGTACATTTGGTAAAAAGTACACCTCGTTTTCTAGAGGTTGAAAGTTAACTCTGACCGGCCATTTTTCTGTAATGGTGTTCAAATCTTCTCAAAATCACTATAATCCCGGGTTTCGGCACCAAATTTAGTTAACTTTGACTTTAACTCTGACGGTACTCACTGTGCTTAACGAGATGTTATCATATACAATTTCTTCTTCTTCATCCTCGGCAATCGCATTTAGTACATGCATAGGAACAGGTGCCGAACTTGGACACGCATCATGAGGTTCAGCTGCCGATGTCGACGGCACTGCACGCGGCGAAGCATAGTGAGGTTCGGCTATTTTTTTCCGGAATAATTCGCCTGGCCTAACCCATTTACTGGGCAAACTCGCGCTTCTCTTTACGGTCGTCATGTTGAAAGTGAGAACAATTCTCACTCTCTGTCTAATAGTAATCTGATTCCATTCACAGCTGTTTTCGCAGAGTAGTAGTAAACAATTTGTGTTTACAACTAATGAATGAATGAAACGACGGATGTTTTTAATCAAAAAAAATCAAATAGAATTAAATGTTTTGTGAACCGAGTCAAAGGGTAAACCTGTTTACAGGCCTCAGTGGTTTGGGCTTGTGGTTATGATACGTGAACAGGTAAAAAGATTCCTCCCCCCTCTTCTTCTTTGATGTAAAACGAGCAGAGCCATGCGCAGATGGTAATTACAATTTTGTCTGTAGAGTGTTTTGGTCAAGGTTAGTGGTTGATGATCCCGTAACGAGCACCTCACTAAGACAAACTTTTTCACCAACAACAAAAATTTTTAATTTCCCTCCATTAGAGGAAATATTTACAAATGACACGTGATTAAACATAATGCGTAACATAATGACCGTGTAAAACTTATTTTTTGGATTGTAGCTTATACCTCAAATCGTCCTGGGTGAGTGGACGTTGCCTTTCCATCTGGTGGTGATCAGATGGATTTCCTGCTGGGTTGACAAATTGGGTGGAGGACGGTCCCGTTGGGAAGAATCCAGGATAAAATGGCAATGGGAAATAATGGTGTAAGGTGGTAGATCGTGGTGATTCAGGTTTGCTAAAGAAATGTATAGTTTATTAAAAAGCGGGAAAATGAAAAATAAAAAAAAAATATAAAAAAACTAACCTTGCATTCTGGATGATATCCAGTTCCTGCCGTATTTTCGTAATAAGTTCATCCGATTGTTCCTGCAGCGACGTTGATACATTATAAATTTGGCATACATATTGATACATCCGTATGAATTTGCGGACATTTTCAATAAAGTCTTCTATAGTATGTCGTCTGCAAATAACACCAAATTCATGTACTGAGAGTGGCTGTACTGAGTTAGAGTTAGAGATCTCACCTCGTTTGATTCTTCTTAGCTATCTGATTATATGCTTAACTACACTTTATACCTTTTTGAAGGCAGATGTTCTTAGCAGGTGGGACACTTTTTTTCGTAAGGGCATGTGCCCTAAGTAGTTAAAACTTTTGCTTATTTTCATTCTGAGACGTAGATGAACTTTTACTTTAGGTAGGTCAAGGATAACCACTGGCATTCCCACAGGCTGTAGGGTTTTTAACTCGCTGAAATAAATTGAAAAAAGGAAAATGATTCAATGCCAGGTGAGGGTTTTGACTCAGTCCCTCCTCTGAGAACCACTTTCCAACCCCCTTTACCTTGAGATGTCAACTAACTAAAGTCACATGCGTCCAAGAATCAGTGAGGATTTTTACAACCTTACCGTTTCTTTCTTTCCTTAGTCTTCTAGTATTTTAGTTTTTTGTTTGCCCCGTCGCGTATGGCCCTGGCAGCCGCTGGCGACGTTAAGCTCCATTTCTTTCTTTCTTTCTTTCTTTACCTGAAGTGAGTGTGGGATAGTGATGCGCATTCAGGCTATTTTGATCAGGAGGTGTACAATATGTTTGCCAAAGAGATTATATACAGCCCCCGTTCACGTAAAATTTTCGTTTTTGTATAGGTGTAGGCATTCACATAAATTTGCCGTTTTTGTACTGTATAGGTAAGCGTATCTTTAATGACGTAAAAACCATAACCATCCTACGTCTGAAATTTTAGGGGGTTATAGAGGACACACAGTTCTACTGCTGTTACAGAGCATTGACGAACTGGCCATGCATTTAAAAAGAAAACATATTTTCTTTTAAAAATTGAATTACCTTTTTTTAAAAAGTTTTCATGTCTTCTTGATTTTCTTTTGTCTCTCTTTTTCCGATTCCTATGTGCCCTTTTTTTGTTTCTCCTTTCGCCTAACCCACTATCATTTGATACTGAAATTATTGTTGTCTCGCTACACGTATCCTTTTCTTTCTGGAATAGTCGCCTCCGAATTGTGTCAATTTCTGTTTTGGATGGTCAATAAAAAAATTCACCATTATATTATATTATCATAAAAATCCTGAAAAGAAAATTACAAATATCTCCTAGCTGCCATCCATAGCTCAAGTGAGCGGGAGAATTTTTGTATCCCACAGATGTTTAATTTTTAAAAAATAATTTTTAAAGAAATTTTATTTTGGCTAAGTTTAATAATTTCTAAAGTATTAGATGCTTTAGAAATCAGGCCTCAAGAGCATTTTCTGAAGGTAACTCTTGACCGTTTTCTAGCAGTATATTTTCCTTCGCTTTAATTTTGTTTTACCGTTAGGTAACTTGACACTTTCTAAGAGTTCTACCCCAAATTTCCTTCACCGTGCAACTTGTGGATGTCTAGGAAATTCAATGAAGTCACACTTCTTCGTAATTTTTTGGCCATCAACCAGCAAGATACATTCATCTGTTCGTGATTAGGTCCCATTGAGTTGTCATCTGGGAGCGCCGCATCTTCATCGATCACAAAAGGGTCGTGACCCGAATCTTCTCCACCATCTGCGGGAGGTAGGGATTCGATTCAAAAGCTGGAACCTGCATTGGAGGTAATTGGAATGACGGAAGAAGAGGCGGGACGTCAAGAGGTGGCAAATTCTTTAGAATAATGTTTGGACCGTCTTCCTGTAAATAATATATAATTGTTATTTAAGTAAAAAAAAAATGTTGTGGCGGCTCGTAAAAGTATTTTACATCTGAGTCAGTATTTTACATCTGCAGCTTCTAGAGCTGCTTGAACTGTAACAGCGGACGGAACTAATGGGTCCAAATAATCGATCGGTCATGAGTTACCTGTTCCCTGATCGATTGATCCCAAGTCTGTACAACTATCGGGCCGGAGGTTCGATGTGTGAGACGCAAGAATTACTTCTGAAAACCAAAAGTGATGGTTAGATCCTATGGTTAATTTATTATAGGGTGTGCCTCTTACGGTTCAGTGCTCTTTGAACACCAACGTGGTACTGAACCTTGAAACAGATTTTCCGTAAAGAGTGGCTTGAGTTGCGAAACAGCTCATTTTTACGTTCGAGAAGTTGCACTCTCTCCGACCTTCACCTCTCTCACAGTCTGGGAAGTAGCGCAAGAAGATTGTATTTTGTTGGCCACCTTCTTTTTAAGTTCTATCCTGTGCAGCTTTTGGCATTTTGTGCACATTGCCTGACGAAAAGAGAGTGTTAGAATTACATTATTCTAGTACTCTATGCGTCCCCTGGTGAGAATTCTCACGCCAAATTTAGGTACTGGGAACTCTACCTTCCGCGCAGTTTGCACCAAATCGTGCGTGTGGCTCCTTGTTCCGGTTTCATCCACTGGCCACTGCCCACCTAGGCAGAGTGGACACTCAACGAGCGTTGAAGGCTGTGGTTGCTCACGGCCTTTCCCACGTCTATTTTTGGGACTTGGAACATCATTAACATTGGAACATTTTGGAATATCATTAGTGGGTATTAAGCAAACCACAAGTCATCATAATGCGATCATATGATCGTATTATCATCAGATGGCAACAGATTGATCAAATATGATGATCAATCTCATGATCAGATGTGCTTTTAATTTCTGGTCAGAATAATGATTACCATACCATCTATGATGATCACCATTTTGCAGTTATGAAAGTTGATCAAAGGATGATGAAATAATGTTGAAATAATGTTGAAATGATAGTTTCTAAGTTATACAGTGCTCAGATCCCCTACGCTATAGCCTCCCACTCTACAAGCGGCATCCGCTTGAACCCTTCTCTATTGGGCTGCTCTCAGGCGTGAACAGGCTTATGGCAGTACTACTAATTCTACACTTATTTACACAAAACAACTACATTACCACGTTAAAAAAATTTCACACAAAATGAATTCACTGACATTATAACACAAAAATGTCAGACAAAACAAACAATCAGCTGAAATTACAGCTACACTAGGCTTTAATGGGACCAGCCTTTCTTTTTTTTCTCATCCTTGTAGCTCGTTCGGAGGCCTCTTTCTTTGTCTGACTGTCCAAAGTTGACAATTTCCTATATTTTGCTGAGTGTCACTTACATTGGGTAACAAATAATTCCCCTTCATCCTCTCCTGTCTCTTCACTACTCATTACATCCGGTACTAATACGTTTTTGTAGTAGGGTTTAAGTTTTATTTTCTCAAAGGCAGCTAATAGTCTTTGAAGTTTTGAAAAAAAGTTTATTTTAAAAATTTTCAATACTTAAATAATTATTATTATTATTGCTCCTTCGCAACCAACGAAAAGAAGGACACAGCACAGCAAAAAATATTGAATTTTCACTTTTTAAAGATGCAAAATAGTATTTTATGTATAATTTGGATGTTTTTCGAAGATTTTTGTGGTGATATATCAGTAGTTGCATTCAAATATTAATAAAGTAACAGAAGCTTAGTAAGTTTCACAACATGTGACGTCATTATTCACGATCCGCTGCAAATATCATTTAAAAAATGTGACGTCACAGGTTGAAAAACTTTTTCTGCAGTTCCTTTTTTTTATTTAAATGCAGCAAGTGCCATACATTTTGCACTGTTTGAGTGATTTATTCGTTTAATGTTTTATGACACGTTGAGTCGCTTAACTCCATGTATTATTCTTATGACCTTGAGTTGGATGCAACTCAATACTTGGAATTCATCCAGTGACGTCACTATTTATCACTCCATTTTAAGAAACGTTTTACCGATAGGTGGCAGCAAGATAATATAAATTAAAATAAGGATAACAATTAATGTATAATTAATAATTAATATTGTTTACGTTCGTGTGTTATCAATATTAAACTTTATTACGATTTCATACAATTTGGTTATTGAAAATTTTCCGTTACATCATATTTCTTCCATTTCATTGGTTACGTCATAATGTCATGCGTTCAATCTGGCTTCTGATTGGTTGCGCACTCTCGAACTTCGGGGAAGAAGGGCCGTCCTAACCAGAGCGCACTCGGATACCAGCGGCGACGTTCACCGATCGATGTGGTTGCTAGTGATTCAGCTCGTTTAAAATTTTAAATTCTTCGATTCATCGACAGTAAGGTAAGAATTTAATGATTAATGTAATACTTAATGTTTATTAATTTGTTCTATTTGTTAGGCTGTACACCATCGACGGCAAAAAAAACTCGGTCGATTGAACGCGGCCGTGGCACGTCGCCATTTTGAGCCCGCACAAAGCGTTGCATTAAGAACGAAATTTGCGGTGACTGACCATTATGGACATCTCTGCAGCAAGTCCGCACCGGCCTGATCGAACATACTATTGTTTAAGTGGTTAGGCGCTAAACAAACTAATCTACCCCGATGATAAACAAAGAGACAACACTGATGTGGCATGCCGCCATTTTGAGCCCGCTGCCATTTCAAGCCATGGCCAACCTGATTTAACCTGTTTGTGGTTTGTAGCGATAAGTAAAGCAGTAGGGCTTTGGTAACTCCTCCAGGCCCAAGTTATACTTTACTTAGCAAGTAACTACAAATCATGTTTTTTTGAATCGGGGCGCACAACATTGCAACCTTTGTTGTTTCGCGTTGGTGAAACCAACCCCGATTCAAATATTGCTTGAACAGTGGAAAAATTATGGAAAACACTACAATGAAATCGGCCCAACGTTTGGAGTTTCATGTGATATTTTAAACTTGATCATCAACAAAGTACTTTTTCCGTTCGAATGAGTTTTGGTTTTTTTCTAAATTGCAATTTTTCACTTTATTGATAATGATGAGACAATAATAGGATAGCATTTGAGAGGATTCGCGTGTGGTCGTAGAAAAGGATACACCTACACAAAGTTGATGTACCATTGATTTCTACTGGTTCAATTGCAGCAAGAAGGCAAATTGTTCGTCAATTTAAATCCATTCCATCATAATATGTTTTAAATAGATCAATACTTCATTTATTTGTTTACGGATTAATTTACAATCCGTTTTATGACATTGTGCCATCCAGAAATCGTAACATAAACCTAAAGAAGAGTGTTCTGAAAATTTTTGGCTACCGAACGACTTTCTAATTTCAATTTCTCACGATACTTAGGTTTGATATGGTTGACCTCAGTGGTGGAGTGAAGAGAGAGCTAAAATGTTAGTAAATAATTGCTCACCTTGAAGTCATGTTGGTATGTTAAAAAAATAACTGTAAATTGTAAAGCAATAACAAAGCGCCAACACAGCGTCAACAAATCGTCAACAAGGCGCCCGAATCGCTGACAAAAGGGTTAATAAGAAATAGTATTCCAGACTAAAAAAAAAAAAAAATATGGGTGGTCTTTTAAGTTCACGATGTCTGTCAAGTGATCGCAGTCACACTTTTAAAAAAATATCAAAATTATTACTTCGCAAAATTTATAAAAATTTTTATTTTACTCACTACTTTAGATTTTTTAAGCCAAGGTAGCCATTCTTCCGGAGCGATATTGACTGCTTCGTTCCAACTAAAATCTGTAATATTTAAAAAAAAAAATGAGATTTTATAAAATGTTTTTAAAATTTTTATTATTTTTTTACCGCATGCTATCCCAGGATGAAAAACCCCGGGTTCAATGAATAAGTACTCATTTTTTTCTTGCTTGATCTAGAAAAAAAAAGATAAGATCTCTCGAGTTTTAAGTTTCAAAACAAAAATTACCTCATAAGGTGCATGCTTTACAAAATCGGGGGGTAGAATAATATGTTTGTGCGTATGCACTCCTGCACATGCTTTATATCTGTTAATCCTCTCATCATCTATAATTAAAATAAATTAATGAATTAATTGCACTTTTTTTAAATAGGTTTAATGTCATTTTAATTTTTTTAAATCTTACCTTTGTAATATTGAATCAAGCTGTCATAGGCAGCTTGTGGCCAAAATGCCCAAAAAAAAGTAATCCGAAGTAATGACGAAGTATTAGGTTCTGAAATCTGCCAATATTTCTTGGACGAACTAAGTTCTGAAGTCGGAGTTGCGCAAAATCTCCCATAATTTAGGTCCCCCCTCAACCTAGAAGTGTGCCCGCATTTGTATTTGTGAGGTTAAGCAACTAAAAAAAAAAAAAAAAAAAAAGTGTATGTGATAAATATTAATTAATGGAACTTGTACTTACAAATTTTTTTTTATATAAAGTGAAACCCTTGGTAAATAGGCCAGTTTGTCCACAATCTAATAAAGATTGGGATGTTTTAGATTGCAAAAATTGGCTTATAGAGGACCAAATAGTTAAGAGACACTAAATTGCCATCCTATTAATTTAAAAAAAAAAAATTATGTACCACAAAATTTTTGTCATTTCAACTGTCTGTGTCGCAATGGTTTCCATCTAGATACAATCGGAAGAAATGACACGCTTGTTGATACTTCCTTCCACATCTTGTACGAAGAACTTTTCTTTCTTAAACGAGTCCTGATGCTGAATTAAAGGGCAGTCCCTTCCTACGTGATCAGACTTCCCACAAAGGTGGAAAAACAGCTGTCTTCTGACTGCCATAAATGAAGGGGTGATTAACCCCTTCTCATCTTTCACTAACATTTTTTAACAAAGAGGTTTTGTTGACTTTTTTGAGGTTGAAGATCTAAAAAAAATAATGGTTAATTAAAAAAATATACTAACTATAAAACACAACTCTAAAATTATAACTTACACTATTCCAATTTTTTTTAAAAAAGGAAGAACCTCGTGTTTTATTTGACCAGTCTTGGCATAGTCTAATAACACGAGATTTTCTTTTCTTTTAAGGAAATCAGTTAATGACGTGATATCACCCTCAGTTTTTACCTGATTTCTTCTGCCTGAAATTTTTTTATATCTCTTGTCATCTCTTCATTATTATATCGTTCAATATGCAGGCAAGCACCCTGTAACCCTATTTTCTGACCATACACCTCATCAAAAGATTCGATGCTGTCAAAAATAGGGATTACACACTTGAATTTCAAAGATTCTGGCAACACAACCTAAGTATAACATTTTTTTTTAAATATTTTAAATAATATTTTTCATTGTAACAAAAATATCCTACCACCCAAAATCCTCTTTTTTTAATTAGTGCCCCGTCTCTGTAAAATTTTTGAAAATCATTAATTTTATAGGTTTGTGCATCCAAACTGAAGGACAGCTTCGAGTCCTTCGTCTTGGCGTGTTTTGTATAATATTTCACACAGTTGCTCAGACGACCTTAAAAAAAGGGTTGAAAAGAAATAGTATTCCAGACTAAAAATATTGTGGATAAAATTAGTTAAATTAAAAAAAAAAAATTTTACCTCATATTTCCATTAAGCAGTTCACCTGCTGAGATACTCTTCTTGTATGGACAGTTTGATGTTTTTGTCACACCTTGAAAGTAATAATGAGGCTTTTCCTTAAAGGTTTGATGAAAAACCTCATCTACCTTCCAGTTTAAAACTGTCTCATAATGAATGTTATTTAAATATTTGTCTTGGACATCTAGAGGCAGTTTAATAATAAAAATCCAATCTCCCATGTACTAATGTACTAATTTCATTTTATAAAAAATGCTAAATATCAAAGACTTTCCGTCGGTGCAAATGGGGGCATATAAGTTGGTGGGGACTATTCTTCCCTTGATGATGTCTCTAAAATAGAAAGAAAAAAGTCATCCAAGTTTAAACCCTTTTGTATTGTGCCCATCGCTGTTACCTGCATCTAATTTTTCCCCGTGACTTTTCAAGCCGTGTCTTGGTGGCGTTTTTTGTAACAAATTAGTGTATAATTAAATATTCAAGCGAACAACATCGCTGCTTTTTCTTTCCTCACAATGTTACATTTTCAATAGTGTAAATTTGTGGCCGACATCTATAAATGACTGATTATTAAGCCATTAAATGATAAAATTAGCTCAGGTTGTTTAATCGAAAAAAATAAGACCTAAAAGGAAAAAACACGATAAAGTTTTTCCAATTTTTTTTCAACTTTGATGAGTTTGCAAAAATTGGCCTCTGCCGTATGATGGGAAACTAACGATTAAATAGATGTGTGATAGATTAGAATTTCGACAAGGTTTACAAAGGAGAGTAAGAGAATTTTGTACAGGGGATGCTTACCTGAGTGACTGGTGGAGGCGCTGGAAATGCTGCCTCGGGCAGATCACTGAAGTCAGTTAGTTCGATGGAAACGCTTTGGTCCATGGTGAAGAGTAGAGTGATTTGCCAATCGTATTATAAAAACACGTCAATGTGTTCATTGTTGTGTTGATGCTAAAAATTAACTGAGCCACGATTTCACATGGAATTTTTTTGTATGCATCACGACGTGGTCGTCGAACAAAATTTTTCTAGTAAATATCACCCCGCATTCATCGCAAGCAAAGATTTTTCTTCTATGCTTTGCCCGCTCGTATTAGTTCTAATGACAAACTGAATTGCGAGTGCATTCATTGTGTGGCTCGTAACGTTGCGGTCAAATAATATTTTATATGTATGTATCGCAACAAGGGGTAAATTCCATGAACCGAGGAACACCGGCGCCTATTGCAGAGCCCGTGTGCCCGTAAAAATATAAACTCTTCTATATCTATATCTTTTGGCATCTACATTTACTAACATAGTAAATAGATATAAAATTAGTTCTTAAAAATACTACACAAAAAATTAATATGCTTACCCCCAAGTATTCAGTTACTCAACCGAATACCAGTGTTGATGCTGTATTCAGTTTCCCAATCCATATAATCTGTCGGCTCAATGTTTAAATGAGAAACGTCAGACGTGTTGTCGTCGTCACAGAAATAGTAAATAGAAAATGTATTATTTTTGATCGTTATAAATGTAGTACTCCGTTTAAGCGGATTATAGGCACTAGTACGGTGATTAATTACATAGCTTTCAATTTGGTAGGGTCTGGATTCGCTAAGTTTTCCGATCCGTCGTAAGGTTTTCCAATCCAGTGGTATTCCTGATGTCACATGCAGCATCACTTATTGCTACAGCAAATGCCACTGTCTGCTCAGGTGCTGGAATCGAACAGCAACTGACATGGCGTGGTCATGTGACTCCATTATAGTTATCTCGCTGACGAATTACGTTTGTTTAGATGTTTTAATTACATTAATAAACAGTTAATTTTTATTAGAAAAAAAAAGTACAAACGACAAAACATTTATAAATGTTGTTAATAATGTAACGGCTGTCCTGTATGTTTCGTTGCCTACCGTCTCCACGAAGATCAGACGATGAGGCAACGCATGCAGAGGGACCCTGTCCGGCACATCCCTCTGACGTCGTTAGTATGCCAGTTCATTACGGAATAAATAGGTGCCCCGAAAATGGGCTCGTATCAACAATTTTCCTCATCGGTTTCTTGGACAGGCATCATTGCAAACTCTAGCTCAAGCTCAACATGACTAAACTTGTTTGCTCATAAGTCGTGCGAACAGTCCCTCCTGCTGCCCGCCTAACACGGGAGTTCCATCGCCTAAAGTCAGTCTATAAATTGCCAAAAAATAATTTATGTAAGAATTTATATAAAAATAATTCTTGTTTACTTGCAATGAAATTTTTCTTTTGTCATTTAATACAACTCCGGCTACCCGGACGGCGATGCGCCGATTTAACAATAACCTTGCA
>JAQGAS010002108.1:0-12631 GCA_034686365.1 Pachymerium ferrugineum
TCAGACTATTGATGCTTTTATCTTAAAAATTTTTTTTTCACAGCCTCCTCTGAGTTATTCGGCACGAAATCAACTCTACAAAGATAATTATACTTGGCTTCAGCGAAGAAAATGCAAATCTTTTTACAACATTGTTGTACATGAAGACTTTGAAAATGGAGCAAAATCACTTATTCAAGTAATTATTTTTTTCTAAAATAAAAGTCTGAACTTACAAATGCTGTCTAAAGATATTGTAATTTCACTGAAAAAATTGTCTGCCTTGCTTTTGCAAAAGTGAAATTTTTAGACTGCTTTGTATTTTTTAAGATCAATTCTTGTTTGCACTTAAAATTTTCGAGTCATCAATTTTCTAAACTGCAATTTTTCTTGTTATAGTTGTCAGGCATGGGAAAACTTCGACCAAACATTTTTGTATTGGGATATAAAGACAATTGGACAGTATGCGATTCCCAAGATACAATTTCTTATCTTAATATCATTCAGTAAGTCAAAACTCCTCTCAGCAAAGTGAAAAAAAAAAGTTGATTTTAATTTCTTTCAGTGATGCATTTGACATGCATATGGGAGTTGGAATTTTACGCATGCCTTCTGGTTTAGACTACTCATTCTTCACTGACATGGAAGATCAGATCATTCCAAATTCACCACCGATTAACGATTATTCTTCAGTTGAGTCTGGTTTGGACGTTGTCGCTTCATCCATGAATGGCAGTGCAGCCTCCTTGGTACCAATCATGAAACCCATTAAAAATGAGATACGTAACGAAAGCAAAAAGAAAAAGAAAAAAGAGGAGCCAAAGAGAAGGAAAAGTTTAGTGAGGGACACACCAAAGGAAATTTTAGATCAAATGGACCATTTTCGAATTATTCAAAGGGGGACAATAGACGTTTGGTGGCTGTATGATGATGGAGGTATGATGTTCCCTGCATTGCATCTCTTATTGATTATTATTTCTTTAATTCATTCATTCATTTTTAGGATTAACAATTTTGATTCCTGATATTCTAACCAAACGCAAAGAGTGGGATAAGTGTGAACTGAGGGTTTTTTCTTTAGCCAACAGAAATAATGAGATTGTAGCAGAACAGAGGAAGTGAGTTCAAAAACTGTATTACCAATTTCTGTGTTTTATGACAATTATTAAATTCCAGTTTGGCAGCCATGTTGGGAAAATTTCGAATTGAATGTGAGCATGTTCATATCATATCAGATATTTCAAAGCAAGCTAAAGAAGATACGAAGAATCAGTACATGAACATTGTGTCGAAATTTATGACTGATGATGTGGAGGGTAAAGAAGGTCCTTCAGAAATGGCAATCACGGAAGAAAATTTAATCGAAAATGAAGAAAAAGTATGACCTTCTTGAAATCATAGACAGAAATTTAAATACTTATAATATCACTTAGATAAATCGCCTTCTCCGCATCAGAGAAGAACTATTGACGCATTCCAAAGACGCAGCTCTTATCATCATGTAAGTGTGCGATAAAGCTCAGCTCTAAAATTCTGTGAAATTGAAATCCTGACTTTTATAGATCCCTTCCAATGCCCCGTCGAAGTAGGGTATCGACGGCTCTTTACATGTCTTGGTTAGAAATTTTAACCCAGGGCATGCCTCCGTGCTTTCTTATACGTGGTAATCAAACCAATGTTTTAACATTTTATTCTTAAGTCTCTTGAAGGCCATTGACCTCCGTGTCAACATTAACTTGAGACTTTAGAACGTCGTTGTTGAAGAACGTTGTGCACAGTCTACTCTTAAAGTGAGCTTGTAATAACAATTTGGGTCTATCAGTGAGTAATGCATTCTGTCATGCATTTTTGTTAAGTAATTAAAAAATAATTTTAAGTGATTTTTAAGTAACCTTTTATCAGTAATTGAATTTCAAGCTTGTTTTCTCAATTTAACTCCTATTGGAAAAAAAAATTGAGTTAAGAAAAAAAAAAACTAACTTTGACACTGGCTTTTATAATTCTATTTGTCACAGAACAACTAATAATCACATAGTACTTTTTAATACTTAAATCAAATGATGAAATTTTGACACATGGAAATAAGTTCCAGTTACCCAACCTTAACCAAAGAAGAGTTCAGATAAATTCTCCAAAGATTAAAAGCTGTATCTGAAATTATCACAGGCTCTGCTTTATGATTTGGTTCTGACTGGATAAATGCAGTCTGGTTTTACGACTTCTCCTAATTGATTTTTTTTGTTGAAAATTTTTTTTTTGAAGTATGTTTCTAAAGGAATGAAAGTTGCACGTTGCCCTCATTAAGGTAACTTAATCGTCCTTGTCAAAAATTCAAAACGTGAAATTTGTTAATGTTACTCGCTTATGTGCGAGTCACATTGCTGAAATAATTTTCTAGGACTGTGAGGGTTTCCACATACTTACAGTTTGTTATGTAATCGTTAGCTGTACACACGTTTGTTTACCGCGAGTATTTATAGGCCACTCAACTTAGCTGATGCAATTAACAACAATTCTTTCTTCGTACTAACAAAAATAGATTTGATCTTGTTTCTTCTCAACCGACAACCCGGCAGCCCAAACGCTCCAGACTGGAGTTGGCAAAAAAAACCAAAAGGAAAGTTGGCCTAAAGTTTCCGCATGGTACTTTTTTTTCAAAATATTCTGAAAGCTCTATTTACAGACTAAAAAACCTTACAAAATAGTAAATACATGAAGGTATTTTAAAATTTAAAAAAAATCTTACAAGACTTTTAGCTGATAATATTGAATATTCAAAATTCCAGCTTTAAAGGTCCTTGAATGTCAATAATCTATTGTGGACATTTTATAGACAATGCGAATTAATTGATAAAATTGGTCATTGAGCAATTTGTAAAATATTATATGCCGTATATTATTTATATCAAAATTGTACAATATACTCCCCAATAAAGGACCTTTCAATCTGTATAAATATTTTCCTCACACACAATTTTCCTATCTCAATAAATGCACACATGCAGCGACCATTATTAAAATTAATACATATAAACAAATACATGTCAAAAAAAGGGAGTCACTCTCTTGAGTTCAACGCATTTCGCAATACGTTAGAGATGAGTGTAAAATGTTAGAAATTTGGTCGTATAGTAAAAATATCTGGGTAATTCGTAAAAGCAGCAGTTCATTCAGCAGGTACAACCATCAATAATTTTTGCAACCATCGAGTAAAACCCACTATTAAAAAAAAAACATTATTACATCACAACTGATTAAAGATTTCTATCCTTTTACTTATTAGCCTCTGAATTGGTTTCGGTTTATTTTTCCACGCTATGAATATGAGATACACAGGGATAGACGTCAAAATAATACCAAGCCCGACAGCTAAAGAAGATTTCATAATGTAATTATTATTGATGATTTACGATTTATTTCAAATATATGTACGTACCTGTTTCTACGGGGTTTACTGCCATTGGTACTATAGTTACAAAGATGGAGCCGGCTACGTACAAAAATGGAAAAATCAAATTGACCTGAAATAGAATGACGGTTAAAGCCAACTGGTCTCGAACATTTTAGCCAATATTATTATACCTTAATCGGTCTTTCCCATTTAGGATGTTTCCATCGTAAATATGGTATGCATATAACAGCAACCATGATGGAAAACCACGTCCCAAATCCAACATAATTAATTAGTGCAAAAATGTCACTCGATGTCAAGTACATTAAAGATAAACCACCCTGCGCAATAAATAAACATTATATATTTTAGAAGAAAAATCCAGTATTATTAAATCACCATGAATAATATGGCAGGGACTGGAGTCATTCGCTTAACCTGAATCATCGTAACAATTTCTGGCATTTGACCTTCGATAGCTCCAGCATAAAATAATCTGAAATAAGAGGTGGGTAAAAAAACAATTGCATTTTTAATTTATTCAACAATTCGGTAAGTTATCTAACCTTGAAGACGTCAGTAGTATTCCATTCACCGCACCAAATGTAGACATTGCAACGAATACTGGAATTACCCATGCCATGGAACCATAAAGGCGGTCTGCAAATGTCTGAATTCAAATAATTAATTTTTACAATTCTAGGAATAAATGTTTACAAAATGATTTACCACAGCGACCGCTTCCGAACCAAGAACTTCAAGAGGAGATAACGTTGTGAAAAAGGCCACATTGGCCATGACATAAACAAAAGTAACTACACTGCAAGAAACTGCAATCGCTCGAGGTAGATTTCTGAAGATGATTAAATTGTTTACGATGTTTTCTTTTGTTACTTTAAACAAAAATTTACCTAACGGGGTCTTTCAATTCTTCAATGACAAAATTCAAGTAATTCCTTAAAAAAAGAAAAAGAAAACATGAGTTGAAAAATCAATAAATAACAACTTAAAAACGTCATTGTTAAATTAAACTTTCTAATCAGAGGTTTGTGCGATATTGTATTCCAGTTAACTTAGATATTGTGCTTGCTTGGTTTTAAGAGTTTTCGAATTACTATTGATTTTATACGTCAATAATCAAATTAGATTCCGTGTAAATGAGCAATTTTTACTCGGTCATTGGTTTTAAATTACCAATGATTCTCAACGTTTTCCGCAAGGGGTGAGCAGAGAGAATGGTGCCCTTCTATTGCCCCATTGTCGGCTTCTGTGAACGGCACCAGTGCCTTAAGCAGCAGTTTCCTCAGGAAGGAGCCCAGCAAACGCTTTTCACATGTAACTAGATGTTTTTTTTGTGTGGATTCCCTTAAACGCGTAACACCCGGTACACTAACTCCGATACTATGACATTTAGTTGTTAATCGCGTTTATGTGTAACAAGAGATGTGGGAGGTAATACTTTTCAGCTACGAAAAAACCAGTTCAAAAGTAAATGTAAATAGCAGATTAAACGAGTACTTCAGATTAAAAACGTGCGTAACTCCTGAACACGTATGATGTGTTCTCCGTTATCAACTTTTCTGCTTCTTATAAAATTTTATAAAATTTTGTAAGCAAGCTAAGTTCGAAAAACTGATATCTGTTCATAGAAATTCGTTCTTAGATTATGTGAAACGGAAAAGCTTTTCCTTTTAATTTCACACTTCTCTTTAATCTTGACTTGAACTGGACAAAGTTTACTACAAATCTCTGCCCGGTAATTTTGAAATTTCACACTTTACTCTTCTTATCTTTCTCTTTTCTGACTAAGATGTTCTCTCTGATAATAATGTTTATAGTTTTTTTATAACTGATCTTATGTAACAGATCTTACCATCCATTGTAGGCGAAAAGACCAGAATAAAATGAAAGTGCAATTTTAGTGATGTCTGTCTCGGTATTATCAAACGTAAAATACTGTGTTGAACCTGCAAAAGAAAGAATAATCATTAAAAAAAATTATTAAAAAATTTACTCAGAGATTAGCTCAAATTTTACTTCCATTGTAGTTCTTCGTTTAAAGATTTATTAAGTAAAAGATTATTAATTGGCCTACTGCCATTTTCAATCACACGATACTGGCCAGACAGGGGAGTCGCCAAATTTCAATTTATAATTCAAAAATTGCCTGTAATGCAGACAAGCAAGTGGCCCAATACTTTTTTTTTTCATTTCCTAATTAAATTTTTAATTTCTCGTTAGGATCACGCTTGAAAATTTTACAATTACATTTCATTTACGTCTACATATCGCTGCTCACTTAAATTACGCGTAATAAATGAACATTTTCGTGAATTACAAAATTTTATGAAATTTCCCCAAAACTTTTAATGAAACAAATGTCCTGAGGATGTTTAATCTTTTTCTTATCTTTGATAATTAAGCCACAAGATTACTTAAATTTGTTCAAACCGGTCTTGTCTTGCCAAATTATCAGAAATCAGGGGAAAAAAAATGCCCGGTTTTAGTTTGTACTATAACCCCAACACAATTTTAAAAATTCCAAGAATAGATACATGATGAAATATTTATAGGCTATACTTTAATGAGCAATCACTAAGAATAATTTACCTTGAGACATCTTCACAAATCCAGTTATAATAATAAGTGCTAGAGCTAAAAGTTTTGCACATGTGAAGCAGTCTTGAACTCTTGTAGCCCACGTTACATTCCAGCAGTTAATGAACATTATTAAGCCTAAAAAAAAAAGACAAATTAATAAAATTAAAATAATGTAAATTATCATCAAGTAATCCTAAGACACTATTATCTGAATTGATTTTTAAGTCATTTAATCTTATTGAAGTGTCAGTATTGGGAAACACATTTTTGGCATCTGTAACTCCCGCATTCAAAATAAGAAAGTGACTGTGATATATGAATCGTTTTTTTTTTGTTCCGCAATTATTGAACTCAATTGACCTTCTTAAAGTTCGGTTCAAACTGGTACAGTTTTCTTGATAAATTTTAAAATCGCTTTTTTTTTGTTATCGTGTCACTGAGACGATACTAGTGTTGTTTCTGGACTCTTTCGAGGTTAATTTTAGTTCAATAACCGAGTCACTATTTCGAAATAATTTTTATCAAGATTCAAGATTGGGGAATCACCGGTTAAGAATTTTAGGAAATCCGCTAAAAGTCAGTTTTGTCTAAGTTTTGGCAATATTACATTTGGCATTGATTAGAAGTAACAACTTTCCAAGATCTCCAAAAAATGGATTTACTAGAATTTTACTATAGTGACATGTTTGTGAATGAGGAGAGCACCTTACCTGGACTCTTGGCGCCATCTATCAAGACACTTTTCATTAAATTCTAACCGATCTTAAATAAGAAATGTTATAATGCAGGTTGCTCCAACCCATTGGCCATCACCCAAAAAGGCAATTACGTGTCATTTAAAGGAAATATTAAAAATCAAAATTACCTAACATTCCAGCACCATTCTTTAAGCAAGCATGGAATAAAAATCACACAAGTGAAAGGTCATGTGAAACAGGTTTCCCTTAATTTTACTTACATATAACAACAGCGGCAAGAATTTTCACAGCATCCGACGGTGGGTCACATGTTTGAAAAAAAGGTCTCAATACGTACAGGGCAAAGGTCAACGCCACTACTGCTAGTGAGCATGGTCTCACTATCATGCATTCAACCCATAGCCGAATGAATGCAGCAAACCGGCCAAATGCGACCATAATGTAGGCATAATCGGCGCCCGTTTTCGTGATTATGCAACCCAATTCAGCATAACAATAGGCACCAACCATAGAAAAAAGTCCACATGCCATCCATACTATCAATGACAATCCCACGCTGCCTGTCCCTAATAGTACTCCTTTGGGAGATACAAAGATACCAGAACCAATGATGCTTCCAACGATGACTGTAATTCCGTTTAGTAGACCCATTTTCGCCTTGAGTCCAACCACGTCATCTTTTAGGGGCACCTCAGTGTATTTTGTCACTTTGATTCCTCTTGCCATTTTAAATTTCAGTCGAGTAATTAACGCTCTGTGTATATGGCGACTTCCCTGTGTTTTTTCGTGATGTGCGGGCTCAATCAAGTTAATGGATCATCATCATCATCAAGTGAATGGTGTCGCTTGATCAAATGCAGATCTTGAAATGAGGATCGATGTGCATAGGAGCCAGTGATGCAGGCCTTATACGATCATACTTATCAGTTGGTAGGGTGAGTCCTGGGTGACAGAGCACGACCAAGAGGCAAGCGTGGGATAGTTGGCAATCGATATTATCGTGACGTCAGGAGCCGCATGTGCTGGACTCAGGCGTGGCAGCGCCGCCTATTGGGGTAATTTGATGGATGTCTTGGGCTTAACCGGTTGAAAAACTGTTATCTTACCAAAAAAAAAAAAATAAATAAATAAATAAAATGTATCGAAAATTATTTGAGGTGAAATATCCCAAATTCAAATGATGTTTCCATTAATCAATTCTATCAAGGTAAGCTTACGAAATTCGTTTAAGGACAAATAATATCCTATTTCTGTGATTTCTGTTGCAAACTAGGTTTACTCTTTTTCTTTATGATTTTTCAATTTTTTAGAGTTTCAGATTGTAAGTACGAACTTTACTTTTATGTATGGGCGAGGTTCTACGAGTTGCATATGATACCTTCTATGGCTATGTAAGGCAGTTGACTTTTTAATGAACACTATTTTAATCTAAAAGTTGATCGGACTCTTCATAGTTCTGTTTTTGAAAGACTGATAAGTGAAAAAAAGTTGTTTTGGATATAAGACGAAATGAAATCTATGTTGTAAATATTAAGCTCTGTTTAACGGTAGATTAATAAGAAAAATGGTTTTTAACAGTTTATCTTGTAATTTTGTATGTTTGCTACATTCTTTATCAGACCTCTTGTACAGAGAAGAGATGGAAAGTTTATACAAAAATTTGTTATTACATTTCATAGTACATACTTCAATAATTAATCTTCCTTACAATTAATTAATCTTCCTTACAATTAATTTTCTACAAGTGTAGAAACCGCCTCGCTCTACGTCTCGGTTGTGTAGATTCTGGAAAAAATTGCTTATGGGAGGCCATCTCTGTAGCTTCATCCACTAGCTCTTGTGGCCCAAAATGATACGCCACAGCTACCGCAATTAAGCTTACGAAGAATTCGTCAAAACGCACGGTCATCGGATGCAACAGAAGACCGCCTAACTGGGATGGTGTCATTTTAGGGAATCGTATGTACATCATGACTTTTTTTACAAGAATTTTGAATTGTTCCTCGGATATTCAGGATATTGCAGTATCGAATCTTCTGAAGTGAGTGTTTATATTAACTTACATTATTCTTCATCAATTCTATTTCTTCCTTGAGCCAACTGGACTGGCGGTTGCCTAGGAACTACTGGTGTAAAAAGTAAATTTTAATTTTATTCCTTTTTCTTGTTTAATTTTTTTCTTTATCTGTTGAACCACTTTGTCCGTCTACATCATTTCTATTTCTACCTTGAGCCAACTGGACTGGCTGTTGCCTAGGAACTAATGGTGTAAAAAAAAATTTTATTTCGTTTTTCTTTTTTTTTTTTCAGATTTTTTCAGATTTATTACTTGAATTTCCTTGGCCACCAAGAACTCGCGTTTGGTAATTTTTGATATAGTTTTTACAGCGAGCT
This sequence comes from Pachymerium ferrugineum, assembly GCA_034686365.1. Lineage (NCBI taxonomy): Eukaryota > Metazoa > Arthropoda > Chilopoda > Geophilomorpha > Geophilidae > Pachymerium > Pachymerium ferrugineum. Next base: position 9,064 of record JAQGAS010002108.1, read on the forward strand.
GTAAAGTGAGTTACTTTTTAAGTTAATAAATCGTTTTTTTTAAATTTAACGTTTTTACCTTTTCTTTCCATTTTCTTCCAGTTGTTATAAACTTTTTGTTCTTCTTTTGTCGGTCTCAATCCTATTAGTGGAGACCATATGTTTTCCGAAGGATTCCACTCCCATTTGATCTTATTTTTTAGTTTATTTTTTATTTCATCGTTAAAAAATTTCATCACGTGGCCTCCTCCACGCGAGCGTTGCTTCGTAGCCCTTTGAATAGCTTTGCGAATAACAATGGGCGGCAAGTCTAATGCATGAAATGCTTTATGAATGCGGCCTTTGAACACATTGTCTGGTATGTTTTGGAAAACACTTATGTCTTCCCACGAGAATTCCTAGAAGGAAACGTCTAAATTTACGAAACAAAAATTAGTTTTTTGTACTTACATGGGCCATAGCGGAAGAAAGGATGAGAAAGAAATTGTTCGAATTTGAAGTACAAATGTCTAGATTTGAAGGATAAATGTCAGAAGGCACGGAGCACAAAATTTATGAAAAAAAAATATTAATTCTTAAAATATTAATTTTTAAAAAATTAATTTTTTTTTTATTAAACAAAAAATAAAAAGAATTTTTTACATTAGTATTTTTATTTTATAAATATTGGGAAATACACTAAACTTTGGTCGAATTCCTCTTTACCTTCCTGAACCATTGCGATGTGACATCATTGCTTCTCAACGATTAGGAACACTGGTCTTAATCGTTTTGAAGCAATGACGTCACATAGCCACGGTTTAGTAAAGGCGTTGTAAATAGGAATTCGACCTTTTATACTTTACTGGATAGTGTTGTTTTCAATTTTTATCACATACGACAACAGCGCCAAATGATTCACCTCAAACCGCAATGAAAAATGTTCGTACTGTGGTTGAGTTATAATAGAACAACATGTCAAAGTAATTATTAGTGAAAAGATAGGGGATTAATGATCAGTGAAAAGAAAAGCAATGACGGCGTTGTTTGAAGAACGAGAATCGAAAAAACGAAACTTATTCCACGACGATGAAGTTTACAGAAGCGGCTAGACATCGACTCAACGTTTCAGTTTTACCTAAAAAATTGCCCGCTTGAGAAAATAAATATGACGAAATATATTTCTTCTTGCTTGGAAAACTTGAAGTTTAAAGTAATGGGTAAAAAACAGAACTATCCGCAGAATTTACCTATACTAATGATAGTTGTCTGAGTTAATTAAATTTAAGGATAAAATAAAAATTGTTCATATTAAAAGTACAAATGACGCAGAATTTTCTGTTAATCAAATATTTTGAATGTGTAACTTCATTGCGACTTTAATATGAACATAAACTTGAACTTCAAATCAACTACCGTTACACATTTATGTAGAAAAATTCGTGTTCCGATATTTGTTCACAAACTACTTAATTCATTCCATAGGTTTGTTTATATCTCGGGTGTTCCAGGCAGTGGCAAAAACAGCAAAAGTAATGCGGAATTTAACAGAAGAACGAAGGCAAGTTAAATTTATATTGCAAACGGAATGAAACTAACAGAACCACATCAAATCGTTAAAGGTATAAATAAAAATGTAAAAATATTTTCTAAATACTACATTTCATTTTTTAATTTACAAGGAATTAACTATAATCAAAAAAATGGCAGCTGCAAGCGCCGTAAATTTTCTAGCCAAACGTTTCGACAAAAAGCGAAGACAACCCGAACACGTAGTTCTCCTCTCATTGATGAGCTTGACTGCAATTATTTTTGAACTTAGCAATGACTTCTAATTTTCAAAAAAGACGTTTAGTTGAGCTAGTGCTATACTCGTAAGGGATTATGTATTTTGCATAGAAAGTCCTCCACAAACCATTGTTTATGAAATGGCCGTAGATAGTAACCTGATCATTTACCACATAAACTCTAGTCGTCGCCAAAAATCCTAAATCGAGTTCCAAACTCCATTTCTCTCTTGTTTGACTTATTTTTCCTCTTTTCATTTCCAACTGACTTGTGAGTGTCCTGGGAGATATTTCTTAACCAATGAAACGAAAATCCACAGTATTAAACATGTGCCAATTACATAATATTTCTGTAACATTCTGTAAAAATAAAATTTTAGTATATCTCATCGTTACTAGAGCTTAATGGTCTGTAGAAGACAAAAAAATAAGATGCTGATAAAACGTTACACAATTCTTAAAATTTTTTCAGTCCATTGTTAAAGGACACTCCAGGGGCTTAGTCGTGATTTGTACTGTAAAAGTACTTTTCACTAGGCTACTCTTAACAGTGTCTTCTTGTCTGCTGGTCACAACGTTTGCCATCTCCAAAATCGTTCATTTAGCAATTTTCACTTTAAACATTTCTGTAGAAGCAAATGCAATGCCAGGGCAGTGTACTTACGTTTCTCCATCGCCCCACTTTAACCGTGCTCAGGTAGTTAAAAATGCAAAACTTAGGTAATTTTTTTTTGATTCACACGAAATAATTTTTTTAAGGTTGTTGGTCAGTGCAAGGTTTTGTTGACGTCAGATCCAAATTTGAAGAGTAATACTAAATGAGTTCATTCACAAATCGGTCAATACGAAGACGGACTTTTGATTCAATTTAGTACTCATTTTAAAAATGGGTAAATGTGCATGCCTTTTATTAAATCTTATTTTTTTTACTTGAAATTACTTTTTTCAGAACTTACGACGATATAAATATCACTGAGGTAACTACACATTATTCAGCACCAGGATTTTACCAAATTGCCTCACTTAAACCCGGAGAAGGTTTTTATTATTATTACTATTTGGTTATGAAAAGCTCAATAAATTTTTTGTTTCTAGAACTAAATGTAACGATGTTATCATTTTTTGTTGAGGAGAATTATTTTTTGGTGTGGGTTTGTCCAAAGAAGAACACTTGGGTTTCAAATGTTTGAAATGACTAATAATTTTTACATCTAGAATTGGTGTACGTCGATGGCCCAGCTGATGTACCCGAGTAAATAGTGGAAAATTTGTACATCATCTTTCCCTCCACGGATCTTCCTTTTGCGGAAATATGATTGATCCCTTGCCGGAAACTGTTTGTGAACACTATTAGATAATATTAAAAATTATTTAGATTGTGAAATATGCTGTGGTTATATAACTGAATGTAATCTTTGAATCTTCAGAAATAAAAATTAAAAGAATAGAAAAATTTTTAATATTGGCTTACTGCGCACAACGTTATTCAACAACGACGTTCAAAAGTCTCAAGTCAATGTTGACACGAAGGTCAATGAATGGCTTGCGAGTTAAATGAAATTACCGGTGTTGAAGATAAAGCAGTTTTAGAACAGGCACTCCAGGCGAGCCGTACTGCAGGTGGAAAATACGATATTCTCGTTGATGAAAATGCCGTTCGAAATAACGAAAAGGTGATTTGGATTAATAATATATATTTATTCGGTTAATAAACAAATGGGATATATTTTTACAGCAGCCTGACGTCAGGGGCGTACCTAGCCAAAGTCCGGCCTGAGAAATATTTTTGGTACGGCCCTTATATATATACCCACGTGAAATAT
>JAQGAS010002109.1:0-12624 GCA_034686365.1 Pachymerium ferrugineum
AAATGAGAAGCATTTTTTAAAGAAATTTAATCATAATCAAATTATTTCATTATTTTGAGATTAATTTTAGCCATTACAGATAACCACAGTGATCAACTAAATTTTGTGATTATAAAATAATGAAAATTGGACCCATAAAAGTGATTCTTTGATCAATTTTTAATCATTCACAAACTCACAAGTTGTTCAGAAAATGGTTTCTTGTGATCAAATCAGATTTGCAAATGATTAAATTATGACCAAAAAAAAAAAAAAAAACCAAATATTTTTTGGGGCAAAATAAAAGCAGGTACTGACGAAACGATGTCAACTAGCACTCTGGAAATGATTACTAACCACATTGCTGCCAAGTTTACACTCTTTGCAGTTGTAAATCTATCCTTGGTCTAATTTTTCTGTTGTCTGGTGTTACAAATGATTGACTGAGTTAAAATTGTGAGACTCTGACTTTAGCAAAGTTCCCATTAAGTGCCATTAAGTGGATAGTATTAGGTTAATAGGCAAACAAAAAGAGAAACAAGAACTGAAGTACATAAACACACGAATTTTTGCACAATGACTTAAGAGAACTTACCTGTTTTACTGTATCCAGACTATAGAAAACGGAAATGCAGTTTATTCCCACACACACTGTTATAAGAATCATAGAATAAGTTGCAATTGTCAAGCTGATTCAAATTAAACTCAGGAATTGACGAGATTTACTCAAATGCTGCTACCCAATATGGCCGGGTCCGCCTCGGCCTACGCCGGTCGGGTAGTTACGTCAACTGCATCGACCCCGGCAACTAGGGAGCCGCAGCGGACAAACCCACTGACCAATTTTCATACACTTCACAGCTGACCCTCAGAAATTGATGTGAAAAAATGTGAATTCTGGTCTGAGGATGCAAAATTTTGGTTAGTAACTTATAAAAAATTTTATTTTCTCTTCATTTTCTCTTCGTGATAAAACATAAACAACAAAATTAAAATTTCTGTCGGTAGCTACTACGAACAAAAATATGCAATATTAAACAAAAAAAATGAAAAATACAATTTTTTAAAATTAACTTGACGAAAACATTTTGATTATAATTTTACTAGTTGGTCTAAAATTGATTAGATACATGACTAAAATAATGTTTAAAAAACCTTACAGATATAAAGATACAAAATTTTTAAAAAACTTTTACTTTTTTGTGCCAACATGTTTTGATTTCATGTGTTTTTTTAAATTGCACTTAACTCTGCATGCATAATCGCATAGACGACATTCAAATGGTTTTTCACCAGTATGAGTTGTCGTATGGTTTTTTAAGGCATTTGAGTGTGAAAAACTTAACGTACAAAATGTGCACTTGTACGGTTTTTCTTTTGTATGGGTCCTCAAATGTCTTTTTAAATTAGTTTTAGTAGCACACGAATAAGTACACTTACAACATTTTTCAAGTTTCTCGCCTGTATGGGTTAATAAATGTTTTTTTAATTCTCCTCTAGTAATTGATTTGTAGCTGCAAAATTGACAAGTAAAAGGTTTTTCATTGTCATGACGCATCTTGTGATCTTTTAAATTACTGCTTTGGTTGCATTTAAAACTGCATTTGTCACACGTAAACAATTTTTCTCCAGTATGTGTCGTAATATGTCTTTTTAAATGACTTTTTTGACCACATTTATAACTGCAGTAAGGACATCCATATGGTTTATCCCCCATGTGTGTCCTCATGTGAGTCTGTAAACCACTTGATTGGATAAAAGAACGATCACAAATGTTGCACTTGAATGTTTTTTCTTGGGTGTGGGTTCTCAGATGTTGGTTTAGATTTGATTTTTGAGCTGCAGAGTAATTACACAAATGACATTTAAAGGGTTTATCCCCCGTGTGTGTCTTTATGTGATATTGTAAACCAATTGATGAAGTGTATTCACGATCACAAATGTTACATTTGAAATCTTTTTCTTGTATGATGTGGGTTCTCAGATGTCGGTTTAGATTTCCTTTTTGAACACTAGAGTAATTGCACAGATGGCACTTGAAAGGTTTTTCTCCTTTGTGAATCTTTACATGGGTCAAAAGACTTTGTCGGTAAGCACTTGTAAATTCACACTCACTGCATTTGAATATTTTCTTCTGTGAACCTGATCCCTCTCTGGACAATTCCTTAATTCTATCTTGTGATTTTCTTCTATCCATTTCGTCGGTACAAGCTTTTCGGTTCGATAACTTTGTGCCGATTAAACTCTACTTGTGATCCGTTGAAATTTTTAAATTCTCACGTCGCCCTCTGGTGGGAACTTTGCTTTACTTATGTTCAAGGTCGCCTCATTCCTTTGAGTGATCTTAAAATGCGAGTGGTTGTTTTACTATCAAATTTACGGAAGTTTAATTTCAGCATTTTGAGATTAATTTTAGCCATTACAGATCAACTAAATTTTGTGATTAAAATGTAATGAAAAAATGACCAATAAATGAGGTCCTTTGATGAATTTTTAATCATTCACAAGTTGATAAGTTATTTAGAAAGTGGACTTTTGTGATCAAATCAGATTATCAAATGATTGAATTATGGCCCAAAAAAATCAAATATTTTTGTAAAGGATGTGTTGGGACAAAATAAAAGGCAGGTGCTGACGAAACGATGTCAGTTAGCACTCTGGAATGTTTATTACTCACATTGGTGCCAGGTTTGCACTCTTTGCAGTTGTAAATCTGTCCTTGGTCTAATTTTTCTGTTGTTACAGGTGAATGATTGAGAGTTAAACTTCTAATTATAACAATTTTTGACTTCAGTTTAGTCCACTTAAGCAAACGTTTCCTTGGAAAGAAAATAAAAACACACAAAAAAAAAGTAGTCTTGATGTGTCAAATATTGTTTTTGCATTGGTTTCGGATTCTGTTTCAGTACAAATCACTCAAAATTACAGTTTTTTTTTTTTTTAATGTAATAAACTTTTGTCTTCTCCAGGTACTAGACAAATGACTGGGATGTGATGGAAGAATCAACTGAAATGTGAGTACCATTTTTTTTCATAAAGAAAATTTTTTAAACAAATATTGTATGTAAAAATAAGAAGAACTTTTACAAATTCTTGTTAAATCCGGTATGATTTGTTTGTGTTGTGACAATCTTGTGGAAGAATCAGTTATACCATTAAGTAGATATTATTAGGTTATATCACCTTTGTCTTGAATTATGGTGCTTGGTGTGAGTTCTTATATTATTGCATCGGTTGTTTTATTCATTTGTGTTTTGTAGTGGGGAAAAGTTTATGATAATTTTTCCGGTGCTGTCACCACATGCCGTAGGAAACAAATTTGTAACGTTGAAACGAGGCTTGGCCGCCATTTTATGCGCTTATTTGTTGCCTTATAGTTATGAACTTATAGTTAAAACTTATAGTTATGAATTCTAGTAGAGTTTACTTGAACATAAAACTCATCTTAAAGAGGGGAGGGGGGGGGGTAATCTCACTAAAAATGGAGATAAAAGATAGTTATCCATTGTACCCAACCCAATGATATATACTAAGAATAGTCTATTCTTAGTATACAAGAACTAAAGGTTTAAAATAAAAATGAAAAAATTTGTTTGCATAGAAGATGTGACAGTTTGTTTAATGTTATGTCAAATATGAGAAGAAGCAAAATCAGAGTTAGTGGCGACTGATATTTATGGGGTGAGTTTAATTAGTTCTACTAATTAAAGAAGCGGACGTCTCTGCCGCCCGACGCTCCCGCAAAGCCAGGCAGCAAAGGTCGCACTCGACCGCAGTTGCATCCTAGCCGAGAGGAATCCGTCGCCCGACCCGGCATGGGTTTTACTCACGCCCGTTCCCGCTTCGCGCTCTGCGAAAATGGTCTTAGTATACAAGAACCAAAGATTTAAAATAAAATACCTCGCCTGAGGATGCCTTGGTATTTTCAAATAAATTTCTATTGCTTACAAAATAGCTGTAATATAATTGTTTGAAATTACCCCAAAATTGAAATAAGTTAACATCACAAAATGAATTCTAGTTACCTGTACCTTACTGCACTGTATCTAGAATATGATTGGCTTGTCAGTTAAATGTCAAAAGTTTAGATAGTATAAGACAGGATCATAGATTTTATCTATCTGGTAAAATGTCTCATCACTAACCATAACATTCTTTTGATGGATGAAATGAATTATTATAAATTAACATTTACGTAAATTCGTTTCATAAAATTAATAGAATCATTATTTTGACTATTCTCTAAAGAAAAGAAAATTTTTCTGAACAAATTGCTTTTTTGCCTAATTTCGACTGCAGAATCTTTTTCTCCAAACCTCAAACACTCTTAAGACATGACGAACAGTGTGGCAAAGCCCACAAACAAAGAGGTGAGAAATAGTGACTTGTTATCTGACTGAATGAAGGTTATCGTGCACAAAACTGAGCCCTCTGATGGCAGTATTGATGCCACCAGTTACAACTACGGTTGTATGTAGTGAGAACCAGTCAAACTACGAAGGCAAGGGCAAACCAAAGCACACTTGAGCAAACTGTGCTAGCTAAACAATAACAAAACTTCTCAACCATCTCAGAATCATAAAACCTTCCTAAACTTACACCCAAGATTTAAAGGTGTACCAGTATAGTTATGAATCTTTATATAAACATATATATATATACAACTTGCCTTGATCTCAAATGGCCAAATAGAACTTAACGCTTAATGCTGCTAATGTCTTACCTTGACTTTTTAAACTTGCAGTAAGGCTCAGTCACAACATAACAATTTTTACTTGCCAAAAAAATTTTTATTCTTTAAAAATTGACATTAAATTTTACAGTTAATGGCAAGGAGGTTCGGGAGTTGTTTCATTACATGGTACACAACGTTTAGGACATTTGCAGCAACAGGGTGGTTCGCCATAGCTTTGCAGCAGATTGTTACCGGTATAAGGATCAGATCAAGCAATCCGGACAGTAGCAAATAGGTGATATAATGATGATGCTCACCAATGTTAAGAGCAATAGAATTTGAAAAATTATCTGATAAAATATTTAATATTAATGTACTGCAACTAAAGTTCTATTTAAATTACCTTCATTTTTCAATGTGATGCTGCAAAAGTTCAAACTGGAGAATGAATGTGGTTTGGACGTGTAAACAAGTTTTTGTAGCTACAGTTTGTTATTTCCTTTTAGCTTTTTATTGTGCAATTAATTGTAATTATAGATTTATACACCCATTTTTTCAATTAAAAAGGCAGTTTTTGTAATTTTATGTTTTATAAAAATGAAAAGAGGCAAAACTTGTACTCAAAATGCAAAAAATGTCTTTAATATTTTTTAGACTTTAGAGTTAATAGTTTTAGATTTTTTTATTATCAGGCGGAAAAGGGACAAAAATTACTGAAATTCGTATCAGGAAATTTTTTCTAGAGCATGAATTTATGAGGAAAAAATTTGTGGAATTAAAACTTTTTTTCCTGATCCTGCAAGCAGTTTGTAGGTCGTTTGCATGGGCATTGGTTTGCAATGGTGTTGGTACTATTATTAAATTAAGATATAATGCTGCTCAAATAAAATATTAAAACAGTCTATTTATTACAAGTTTTATCGAGTATACAAAAAAGTAAAATCTTTTAGCTGATCCTTCAGCAAAATTAGAAAATTTAAATCTATAAATTATAAATTTATGATTTTTAAATCTATAAAACACAAAATTTTCATGATGGGGTTATTGTTCTTGACTATTGCTGATATTTGCAGGAACTTTTGTACATTTACTTTATATTTACTTGGCTTTCTTGCATTTATAAAGTCAAATTCAAGATTATGCAAGTGCAAGTGTGCACGACATTTATTCAAATGTCCTCATATAAGGCATCCATTGACCTAACAGGGCGATGTCGCTTAATGGCCGCAGTTCTAATAATGGTGGCGCATCGGTACTACCAGATGGAATTCGTTTTCTGTTTCATCTGGCAGTTGATGAAATGATCAACATTCTGAGCGGAAATTAAAAACACTTTCTGATCATCAAAAAGATGATCATCTGATAAAAAACTGATCATTTGTGGTTTGCTGGCCTATTTTCTTGAAACTTTTTATATTTACTGTCATTTACATGGATTTACAAATCGATACCAAGATTATACAAGTTCAAATTTACTTTAGTTCAAGGTCGTGTCATTCCTTTATATTTTTTTACGAACGAAATTCGAAAAGTTAAATGGGAGACTTTTTGTCTTATAATGTCTTAGAGAAATATTGACCAAGTGCCACACTTTGATTCGATTCTAACTTATGCCCTTTAAGTTTTACTCTTTTTGTTCCGCCTGAAAGCTAGAATTGATTGAAGCATCTTTTACAAAATAAATTTGATCATAATCAAATCATTTAATCATTTTAAATTAATTTTAGTCATTTCAGATCACCACAGTGATCAACTAAATTTTGGGATTACAAAGTGATTAAAAATATGACCAAAAACTGACCAAATATTTGTGTAAAGGATTTGTTGGGGCAAAAGAAAAGGCTGACGAACTGACTGAAATAGTAAAAGCAATTTCTATCCAATTGTGCTGTATGCCAGTTTTGACAGAGAACGGGGACAAGGTGTACGGTCGTTGCCCGTACCCTCCCGGCCGACGAGAGTGCATCGGATCGCGGGGAAAAGGTGTACGGACGTTGCCCGTACCCTCCCGGCCGACGAGAGTGCATCAAATCGCGGCAACCTTTCACTCAAAGTCCTATAGAGAAAAAGGTTTAAATCAATAAAATATAAATTTTCATGATGGAAAATGCTCATTATTGGTCTTGACTAACCAATAATTACATTTTGTTCATTTACTTTGTATCGATTTACTGGGATTATTGAATTATAGTCAAATTCAGGATTATACCAGATGCCAACCTAACTATAAAGTGGTAGAGAACACCAAGACTAAAACTAAACTTATAAAGGTCTGCAATTAGTTACATGGATTTTAGATCATTTTGGGTATGTTTGTCAACCTTTTCCTACCCATTTCTCTAAGGGTGTAATCAATTTAACACAGTTAATTTGTAACAGTCATCTGGACACTGGTCAATTGGACACTTGAACTTTCTGCCATTTCGACATAATTGTTTGCACCCAGTTTTATTATGAATATAATTAACTAGGCCCTGTTATTATTTTTAAGTCTCATAAAATCTATAATATAATCTAACCAAAAATAATAACCAAGTCTGATTAACTATGTAAAAATAACTGGTTCTATTTCATCGATTTTTATTGGTAATATTCTGCATGATTTTACTTTTTACACAAATGTAAGTGGATTTATTTGATAGTGTGTCATCATAAAAGTGTAAGAGATTCATAAAAATGTCAAATAGAAATTTATAGATTTGTAAATACATATTGGAAGGAATTTTTTATTTACAAATCAAATTTAAGATTTTACAAGATTTCACTCGCATCCACTGACCTAATCAAACATTCTAAATGTAATCTTTAGTTGATCCCTCAGCAAGAAATTCACAATTGCTATTGGGATTTGAATTGATGTGAAAAAAAAAATGTGAATTTTTGCCAGATGGTGTAGTATATATCCGGTGTGTAGCTAATGACTTTATGAAATTATTTTAAGTCATGATTTTAATCCCACTCGAGTTGTGATTGGACAAGATTAAACTAACAAACTTTAAATTCTTCAACATCTTATCAACTTCTATAAACGTGAAAAATGATATTTTACAAAATTTTATTTTTTGAAATTAATTCAATTTTACAAAAATAAAATTGCTGATTGGTCTAGGTTGATTAGATTAGATATACAATGGCTAAAATATTATAGTACAATTCAATAATTTTAGGTAAGCTTAAACATGAACAAAATTTTGAAAAAACTTACATTTTACTGCCAACATGTTTTGAATTCGTGTGGCTTTTTAAATGACTCTTCAGTCTGAATTTGTAATCACATAATTGACATTCAAAGGGTTTTTCACCAGTATGAGTTGCCGTGTGGGATTTTAAGTTACCTCTTTGAGAAAAACTACTCGAACAAAATGTGCACTTGTAAGGTTTTTCTTTTGTATGGTTCCTCATATGAATTTTTAAATCGGATTTAGAAGTACACGAATGAGCACACTTAGAACATTTTTCTGGTTTCTCGCCTGTATGGGTTGTAATGTGTAATATTAAACTACTTTTATAAGCACTTTTATAACTGCAGTAATGACATTGATAGGGTTTCTCTCCAGTGTGTGTCCTCATGTGAACTTTTAAATAATCACTTTGGCTGCATTTATAACTGCATTTCTCACATGCAAACACTTTTTCTCCAGTATGTGTCGTAATGTGTCTTGTTACAGCAATTTTTTGAGCACTTTTATAACTGCAGTAAGGACATTCGTAGGGTTTCTCCCCCGTGTGTGTCCTCGTGTGAACTTTTAAACTTCTTCTATGGTTGCATTTATAACTACATTTGTCACATGAAAACACTTTTTCTCCAGTATGTGTTGTAATATGTGTTGTTAAAACACTTTTTCGAGCACATTTATAACTGCAATAAGGACATTGATAGGGTTTCTCCCCCGTGTGTGTCCTCATGTGAACTTTTAAATAACCACTGTTGTTGCATTTATAACTGCATTTGTCACAAGTAAACAATTTTTCTCCAGTATGTGTCGTAATATGCATTGTTAAATGACTTTTTTGAGCACCTTTATAATTGCAGTAAGGGCATTCAAAGGGTTTATCCCCCGTGTGCGTCCTCATGTGACTCCGTAAATTGCTTGCTTGGTTAAAAGAACGATCACAACTGTTACACTTGAACCCTTTCTCTTGGGTGTGGATTAGCAGATGTCGGTTTAGAGTTGATTTACAAACAGAAGAGTAATTACACAAATGACATTCAAAGGGTTTATCCCCCGTGTGTGTCCTCATGTGACGATGTAAATGACTTGCTCTGGTGTAAGAACGATCACAAATGTTACACTCGAACGGTTTTTCTTGGGTGTGGGTTCTCAGATGTCGGTTTAGAGTTGATTTACGAACACTAGAGTAATTACACAAATGACATGCATAGGGTTTATCCCCCGTGTGTGTCCTCATGTGATATCGTAAACCACTTGGGTTATTATAAGCACGATCACAAATGTTACACTTGAACGGTTTTTCTTGGGTGTGGGTTCTCAGATGTTCGTTTAGAGTTCCTCTTAGAACAGCAGAATAATTACACAAATGACATGCATAGGGTTTATCCCCCGTGTGTGTCCTCATGTGATATTGTAAACCATTTTGGGAAGTATATTTACGATCACAAATGTTACACTTGAACGGTTTTTTTTGGGTGTGGGTTCTCAGATGTTGGTTTAGATTTGATTTATGAGCAGCAGAGAAATTACACAGATGACATCCGAAAGGTTTTACTCTCGTGTGAATCCTTAAATGGTTATTAAGACGACTCTTGTAAATACTTGAATAGTTGCACTCACTACATTTGAATAATTTCTTCTTTGAATCTGACCCCTCTTTCAACGATTTCTTCTTTCTCTCTTGTAAGCTTCTTCTTTCCATTTCGTCCGTGACAGGCGATTTAGTTGTATCTGGAATTCTTGGTACTTTTCAGCAAACTTTGTAGCCACACCCTATATAGTTCTCTATATACCTTGCCTACTTTGTGCTCTGGCTGACCGTTGATATTTTAAACTGATTGGTCGCCCTCTAGTGAGAAAAATTTTCTTGACTCAAGTTCAAGGTTGTTATTTTTTTGTATGCACTGCAAAAGCAGCTTTTTAATTGATGATAAGAGAGAATTCGTACCAACTAAAAACTTTTAAGTTCTTCCTTTAACATAATTTAAATCTCAAATAAAGAACAAAAAATGAATCAAATTCTCATTTCTGCTTCTACCAGCAGAATTGGAATTATTCAAGAATTGGCGAAGTTTCTATCCAATTTTTTAGTAGATGAATCTGTGTGCAAATTTATATGTAGGGTCAAAACTAGTAATCAAAACAACAAAAAAATTTAAAATAAACTTCATGAAATATTACTTTCAAGTCATTTTACCGAAATGTTAATTCTATTTTAATACTGTTTATCTAATCCAAAATCAAGACCAAAATCTTTCTTCATTCAAAAACTTTTTTTGGATTTGACCACCAAAAAAAAAATTCTAACATCACATACTTGAATTTTAAGGATTAAAAGTTTTAGTTCCTCTCATTTCATTTTTTTTGGATTTGTTATATTTGTAAATTAAATCCAGAATTATAGGAGATAACCTCTAATTCACCTTAACTTCACTCATTATAAGTAGTTGAGTTCAGTTTTATGTTCACTTGAATTCTCTATTAAAATCACCGATTATAGAGGGCGCTACAATACAATCGATCACTTGTAGCATGCCGTCTATCGATACAGCAATCTAGGGTCCAGTATCAATGTCTCGTATGGCCCTAGCAGTCGCTAGCGAAGTTAAACCTTAATTTCTCTCATTTTAAATCCACACGCGATTTTGTAGCTACAAATCTTTCGAGAGGAAATGATAGTGTGCCCTTAGTCTAATATTTTTAATGGTGTTATAGGTGATGATTTTGCTTAAAATTTTAATTTTAAGTAATTTCAAAATAAAACTTATAATTGTGGATTTACAAATCAAATTCAAGATTAAACAAGATTTACTCGAATATTGCTATTAAATGCACCATTGACATAATCAAATATTAAAAATTCTTAGTATAATCTTCAGTTGACTCTTTAGCAAGAAATTCAATTGAATTCGCCACCGCAAGTTGATTAAAACTAATGATTTTAAAGGGGTGTGCATTGGCAGGAATTGATGTGAAAAAAACATCGACTTTTTATTACTGTATATCAATTTTTTTTAATGTTTTGTCGATTTTTATAGAGTTTTCTATTTGGATTTATCAAGATATACAAGATTTATTCGAGGTGTAATTGGACTTGATGAAACACAAATACAATTTAAATACTCTAGGGTCTTAACAGCTATTAAGAAAAGGACACAAACTACATTAATCAAAAATATGAAAAATGTTTTATTTGCAAACATTTTAATTTTTTAAATTAATTCAACTTTACAAAAATTTTTTGATTGTAACTTTACTGATTGGTCTACATTGAAAGAAAGAGATAAGAATGCCTCAACCCTAACATCATCACCACCTGTGGCAAAGGCAAAGGCAAAAGCCTGTCTGCGCACTAACAAAAGTAGTCTGGAGGTGTCACAGAAAAACTTTGCTTTTCTCAAGTTCAAGGTCGCCTCATTGCTTTGAAAGATTATAAAGCTATGTTGAATTGAATTTTTCATATTTACTTAATTTATTGGGGTGTAGGTGTGTGCTAAGTTTAAATCTCTTAATTTTAACAAATTTCTTAGCTGTAACTCATTGTTTGGGATCAAGGTTTGGTTGGTTTGTAAAAATAAAATACAAATTAGTTGTCTTGCTTTAGGTGCCAAATTCTATTTTTGTATCGATTTGGGAAGGGAACTTGCATATTTCGATGGGCGCCATCTGGTGGCAAAAGCACGCTAGGGATTATGGGAGGGAATCTAGTATCCTTGTAAATCGTTTAGTATAGGTACTATAGGGGTTGGAACGGTCTTCCAAATTGTTTCAGCAACACTGTAAAGAACATTTTATTTCAACGATGGTCATATTAGGTTAATTCAACCATCCTTTTTTTAATAAAACTAATTTCTAATTTTTAATAAGAGTGTAAGAGATTGATAAAATTTTAATTTATGGGTTTGTAAAACTTTGTTGGAAAATGCTGGATTCAAACTTTGGACATTTACATGAATTTAAAAATTGAATCCAATATTAAGTGCAAGTTCAAGTTTCCTCAAGTTCAAGGTCGCCTCATTCCTTTATATTTTTTTACGAACGAAATTCCGAAAGTTAAATGGGAGACTTTTTCACTTAATTTTTTTAATGTCTTAGACAGAAATTGACAAAGAGCTACACTTTGATTCAATTGTAGGTTTTTTACTCTTTTTGTTCCTCCTGAAAGCTAGAATTGAGAAGCATCTTTTACAAAATAAATTTGATCATAATGATTAAGTCATAATTTAATCGTAATCAAATCATTTGATCATTTTACTCCGGATAATCATTCATACCAAGCACAATTGGATTACATTTTCAAGTTCATTACCCAGAAACCATTCTTTCAACCTTTTCAAAAACCTCAGCTTGTATTACCAATATCTAAATTCCTAGAAATTCTAAAAAAAATAAACTTTTCAAACTTTTATTTTTTAAAATTAACTTGACAAAAACATTTTGATTATAACTTTATTTGTTGGTCTACATTGATTAGATACATTTGACTAAAATAAAATAGTAGTATTCAATAATTTTAAAAATCTTACAGATTGAAAGATACAAAATTTTTAAAGAACTTTTACTTTTTAGTGCCAACGTGTCACATGTTTTTTTAAACAGCCCTTGACTCTGCATGCATAATTACAGACGAGACATTTAAATGGCTGTTCACCAGTATGAATTAACCTATGGGATTTTAATGTACTTAAGTGTGAAAAACTTGTCGAACAAAATTCGCACTTGTAGGGTTTCTCTTTTGTGTGGGTCCTCATATGAATTTTTAAATGAGCTTTACTAGCACACGAATAAGTACACAGA
>JAQGAS010002110.1:0-12622 GCA_034686365.1 Pachymerium ferrugineum
AGTCATATGGAAGGGGGGTATTATTATCCAGATGTTCTTAAGAGCAACTGGTGCCACCTCTGCTGGAAATGCATAGATTGTATAAACAAGGAATAATTTATATGTTCCGTAATTTGTTTATTTTAAATTACACTGATTTTTTTCATCAGTTTATATGATGCCAATCTTGCTTGCAACGTCTAATGCATCATAATCGGGCGCGAGTCTGACGTATGCCTTCTTTTGCCCGTCTGGCCTAACAAGCGTATTAACTTTCGCCACATCTATATCATATCATAATGAATCATATCATAATGAATTTGAATTGTCATACGGGTTGCTAAAATTTAATAAAATAAATTAAAATTACGCTTGACTATTTGTCTAAAATACACTCATCTTACTGATAAGTCATGTTAAATACGTACTCCTTCTACATCCACACATGTCAATACTAGTTGTTGGTCAGGTAGTCGCAAACAAGTTTTTTTGGTTGAACTGTCTATACCTGGAAACCAAATCTTTTTTTATGTCTTCCGAAATTTCAGGTATAATTTGCATTTTATTATTTTCATTTCTACCTTTTTCAACCTTCTCTTTTAAATGTATACGAACAATTTGATTATAACAACTTTTTCCAAGTTTTATCAAAAGTAAATACTTTTGGTTTAGTTTATCTATATGATAAGCAAACACTTCAACGATAATCTTCGTAGAAATAACCAATGAAAATCATCTGTTACGGGTTTTCCCCGGAGGCGAAGAATTTAGTCACGTCAACACCAGATATTTTTTAGATCGAAACCAACAAACTCAGGTAACGGGATATACTTTCTAAAATTGCTAAAATAGATTGTTTTTTGTCACATCTCGAGACACTTGTTTTTGAAAATGAACAGCTTTAATCCCATTTAATTTTAAGTCTTATTTTCCTGTTAATTAGTTTCTTTCAAAATATTCAATTTAAAAATTCTGAATTATATTTTCTATTGAACAGATAGGATAGTCAAGGACCCACATTTTCTGAATCACTTTAATTTGTAGGTAGGTATCCTGCATTGTAATTGCAGTTCAGTTTCAAACTTTCGGTTGAAAACTAAATTAACTAATTTAACCTGAACTTATAAATTTGCTACCCTGCATATTAAAGGAATTTCTATTCATTGAGTTTTTGCTGAATTCAAACGCAGATACGTGTGTAAAAAGTATCTGAACTGTATTTAAACACATAGCTAGCTGTCTCATCACCTTATTTTGCAAAAGTTGTTTTACTAATTAAAAACGTTAGTCTACTATACTACACGTTCTTCAAGTATTTCGATTATTATGTAATGTAATGTGTTTATACAGTGGTCGTGCTCAAAATTATTCGCAAAGGCTTGAATGATTAATTTTTTTACTTTCTATTCAAAGAATAATTGCACTATTCGAAAAATGAGTGCAGAAGGGAGAGTGAAATTCAATATTTTGGGGGTTCGCTTTTTGAGACTACGAGAAGTACTTTACAGCGAAGAGGGATGGTGACCCTTTTGCCACCGCTCACGGGTCCCGATAGATGGCGTTAGGTCCTAAGGGGGTAGTTTTTTAACCTTATTATGTAACATATTTACAGTACTGGTTGTGCTCAAAATTGTTCGCCAAAGCCTGGATGATTAGAGTTTTTTTTTTTTTTTTACCTTCGATTTAGAAATCTTACTACCGTACTATTCAAAAATGACATCAGAAGACAGAGTTAAATTCAATGTCGGGGGTACGTTTTTTGAGACTACGAGAGGTACTTTAAAAGCGTTGGGCAGCAAGTACTTTGAAAACTTATTTCAAGGTAGAAAGCCAGATGATGGAATTTATTTCATTGATCGTGATCCAGATTGCTTCAGAGCATTACTTAATTTTGCTAGGTAAAACATATCTTTGAAAATTGAGACGTCATATAATATTTATATATTTGTAAAGATACGGCCAAGCATACATATGGGGTGATAAAATTTCAATGGAAATGATGAAAAAAGAAGCTGACTTTTATGAGCTTGATGCAGCGTGTCGTATTAGTTTAAAGCTAAGTGAGTTTATCTTTTTGCAGAAAATACATCACAGAGGTACAAGGAACGTTATCATTACGTTATTTTTACCACTTTTCAGAATAAATCAATGAATGCCTGATACTTCGTCTAGGAGCACATCATGCAAGTGTAAACGTGATTCTTATAGATGGTGAAAGCGACGTAGTTTGATTTATATAATTCTTTAAAATCAATTACCCCTTATCAATAACTGTAACTCAATTATATCAGAAATATCAAGAAAAATCAATGTAATAAACATGTTGAAAGATGTTTGATATATTAGGATAAAATTAATGAAAAAACAAGTTTTGGATTACATAAATATATCACAAAGTTGCAGCTATCTTTCCCAGTAATTTATACACGTGAGATAAAAAACCGTCAGAACAAACAATTGATAACAAGTCAATACTCTGAGGAAATAACATGTCTCTGCTGAAGGCAAATTGACAAGTCTCGATTCGAATTTGAAATTTCTGTCCAATCTGATTATTCTAAATAAAGGCAATATTACAAGTGATAATAAAGTGGCAAAAATCGAGAATGCCTGGCACATTTCCCAAGTTCACATCACGTAAATCTACTTGTTACCACTGAAGAATTTGGCCTAAGTATACGTTGCTATAATACTGACAATTGTACAAAAGTTGAAACTAGCAGTGACGTTGAATGTTCGCAGTGTAAAACACAGATGGAGTTCTACGGTAATTATATGGAACCATCATATCCCGCTCTTAAGAGCATCTGATGCCACCTCTGCTGGAAATGCATAGATTGTATAACAAGGAATTATTTATATGTTACGTAATGAGTTTGAATTGTCTGCGCATCAAATGTGGGTTTTGTAAAGTCCCAGGGGTTGCTAAAATTTAATATTATAAATTAAAATTACACCTGATTATTTGTCTAATACCGTATACACTCATCTTACTGATCAGTCATGTTAAATACGTATTCCTTCTACTGTACATCCTCACATGTCAATACTAGTTGTTGGTCAGGTAGTCGCAAACATTATAGGAATTGGAACTACCAATACGCCAGTTAGATAAAACTTGTTCACAATACACCCCGAATAAAACCAAAATTAAACCATTTCATTAGGATGAAGAGATATTAAAAGATTAAAGGCAGGACATTGTGGTATTGATAATGAAAACCGATTTTTAACCGATATTGTAATCGATTTTTCTTTCCACAGCTTAAAAATTGCCTTTACTTATAGACTAAACATTACTCTACGAGAAATCGGATCAGTAGTACGGATTCTGCAGAAGAGAAGGTAGAAAAAGTAATTTAAAAAAAAGGTCTGCTTTAAGGTGCAATTTCAAACGTATTATTGTCAAAAAAGTTTTATCCTTTTTTTGGTTGAAGTGTCTATACCCGGAAACCAAATCTTTTTTTATGTCTTCCGAAATTTCAGGTATAATTTGCATTTTATTATTTTCATTTCTACCTTTTTCAACCTTCTCTTTTAAATGTACATGAACAATTTGATTATAAGAACTTTTTCCAAGTTTTATCAGAAGTAAATACTTCTAGTTTAGTTTATCTATATGATAAGAAAACACTTCAACGATAATCTTCGTAGAAATAACCAATGAAAATCATCTGTTACGGGATTTCCCCGGAGGCGAAGAATTTAGTTACGTCAACACTAGATATTTTTTAGATCGAAACCATCAAACTCAGGTAACGGGATATACTTTCTAAAATTGCTAAAATAGATTGTTTTTTGTCACATCTCGAGACACTTGTTTTTGAAAATGAACAGCTTTAATCCCATTTAATCACCTTATTTTGCAAAAGCTGTATCTTAACTAATTAAAAACGTTGGTCTACTGCGTACCACATGTTCGTTAAATCTTGCAGTATTTCGATTGTTATGTAATGTATTTACAGTGGTCGTGCTTAAAATTGTTCGCAAAAGCTTGAAAGATTAATGTTTTTTTTCTTTTTACTTTCTATTCAGAGAATAATTACACTATTCGAAAAATGAGTGCAGAAGGGAGAGTGAAATTCAATGTCGGGGGAACGCTTTTTGAGACCACGAGAAGTTGTTTAAAAGCGTTGGGCAGCAAGTACCTAGATAGTTTACTTGATTCAGATTCTGGCTTTAAACAACCAGCAGATGGAATTTATTTCATTGATCGTAATCCCGATTGCTTCAATGCATTACTTAATGTAGCAAGGTAAAAATATTTTTTAAATTGAATTGCCATATAATATTTACATATTTTTAAAGATACGGCCAAGCATATGTGGGTGATAAAATTCCAATGGAAATGATGGAAAAAGAAGCTGACTTTTATGCGGTTAATGATTGGTGTCGTGATCGTTTAAAGCTTAAGTGAGTTTATCTTTTTACAGACAACACATTGTACATCCTAGTGGTACCATGGACGTTATCATTTCGTTATTTTTACCATTTTTCAGAGGATATCGTGTCGAGGCACATCATGTGTTCCTAAACTGGGTTCAAGGATTAGCTGGTCGGAAGGAGATAATTCGCCGTGCTAGTGACTATACCAGTAATATTTGTACGTTAAGTCCATGTTCACAGTGTAAAAGAAAATTACCTATCTATAATGATCCTGATGGCGGAATTGTAGTGCACGAGTGGTGCCACCTTTTTGGGAAATGCATTGATTGTATCAATAAAGAATACGGTAATTTTCAACTTTAAACAACAAGCAAATAGAATTTATTTCATTGATCGTTAATCCCGATTGCTGGAATGTAATACTTAATGTGGCAAAGTTAAGTATCTTTTAAATTTTAAATACATATAATATTTCTGCGTGTAAAGATATGGCCAAGAGCATCAGGGTGGAAATATCACGTTGAAGCTGACTTTTATGCAGTTAAATGATTCGTGTCGTGATCGTTTAAAGAGTAGGTGAGTTTACTCTTTGAAAAGAACTTATGATATGTCATGCTTACATAAGACAAATCACGTTAATTATAAACGTTTATATGATGTTGTTTTTGCTACTTTATAATAGCATCTGGTGCCACCTCTACTGGAAATGCATAGATTGTATAAACAAGGAATAATTTATGTTATGTAATGAGTTATAATTGTCTGCATCCAATGTGGGTTTTGTCAGTTCCAGGGGTTGCTAAAATTTAATATTATAATTGATTAAAATTGCTTGACTATTTGTTTAAAATACACTCATCTTACTGATAAGTCATGTTCCACATCCCACATGTAAATACTAGTTGTTGGTCAGATAGTCGCAAACATTATAGGAATTGGAACTGCCAATACGCTAGTTGAAAAATTTGTTTGCAACACTCGCCAAATAAAAAGAAAAGTAAACCATTTCATTAGGGTGACCAGATATTAAAAGATTAAAGGCAGATCAATCTAGTATTGATAATGAAAATCAATTTTCTTCCCAATGAACACAGCTTATAAACTGCCCTTGCCTATAGAAAAAACATACTCTACGAGAAATCGGAACAGTAGTACATACTGTATTACTGCAGAAGAGAAGGTAGGAAAAAAAAAAGGTCCGCAAACACACTGTTGAAGGTGTAATTATCAAAAAAGTATTATGCTCTTTTTAGTTCAAGTTTTTTCTACTTCTGTACCTAGAAACCTTTTTGCCAATCTGGAAACAAAATTCTTTTTTATACCTCCCGAAATTTAAGGTATAATTAGCAATTTATTATTTCCCCTTCTACCTTTTCTACCTTCTCTTTTAAATGTATATGAACCGTATTGATTACAGCTTATCAGAAGTAAATACTGGCAAACACTTCAAATGATAATATTCGAAGAGCTAGGCATTCCCATCTGGTCTACTGCACCACGTTAAATCTTGCAATACGGCGGTAATTATTATGTGATATATTTTCAGTGGTTGTGCTCATAATTATTCGCCAAAGCCTGGAAGATTAAGGTTTCTTTTTTTTTATCTTCGATTTAAAAATCTTACTACTATTCAAAAATGACTGCAGAAGAAAGAGTGAAATTCAATGTTGGGGGTAAGCTTTTTGAGACTACGAGAGGTAGTCTAAAAGCGTTGGGCAGCAAGTACCTTGCTAAAGTACTTGATTCAGATTCTGGCTTTAAACAGCCAGCTGATGGAATTTATTTCATTGATCGTGATCCTGACTGTTTCAGAGCCTTACTTAACATTGCAAGGTAAAACACATCCTTCTAAAATGAGTTGTCGTATAATATTTATCATTCTTAAAGATACGGCCAAGCATACGTATGTGGAAATATCACAACGGAAATGATGAAAATTGAAGCAGACTTTTATGCGGTTAATGATTGGTGTCGTGATCTTTTAAAGCCTAGGTGAGTTAACTTTGTGAACGACAAAGCGTATGTCACAGTAAAGTTACGAGGGTTACGAGGGACGTTAACATCATCTGCAACTTTTCAGTGGTAATCGAGAATGCCCGACCCTTGATCCAAGAGCACATCATGTAAATCTGATTGTTGAGAGTAAAAATTCCAGCCAGCTTTGTATAAAATGCAATACTAATGACAGATGCAGAGAAATTGTTAGTCACTACACGGAACATGTTGAATGTTTGCAGTGTGGAAGTAGTATGAACTTCTGGAGTACTAAAGGGCCAGGGGCGTATAATATTCAAACTGCACGTAAGAGCAGGTGGTGCCATCTCTGTTGGAAATGCATAGATTGTATAAATAAGGAAGGAATAATTTGTACTACTACTGTTGTTTAATCTTAACTCCATGATCAAGTTTTTAATACTGAATGTAAGTTTGAATAATTTATACGATTCACATAACTTCCTTGAACTCATTTACCCCTATTCAATAATTGTAAAATAGTTTTACCAGAGACATCAAGTAAGAGCAATATAATAAAAATAAGCCCCTTCGAAATTACAGCTAACTCTCGGTTCGATTTAAAACAATAACATTATTTAGTCCTTTCAAACACTTTTGATTAATTTTTAGATTAGCACAAGAATACATTTGCACTAATTTTTTTTCTTATACGTAACAACAATTCGTAAATCGCATTTGGCCTATCCTTCCTTCTTATTGCTGAACAATTTGTTAGTCCATGAATCAACAAGCTGTTATTGATAGGAGAACCTTGATTTCCGGCATAACTTTGTAGCCACTTTAATGTTCGGAATAAAAATTCAAAATAGTCAGGGATCAGTATGTCGAATTAAAACATCTCAGCTGGTTTACCACAATAACTCTTATTTAAGAGAATAAAACGTCTAACCAATATTTACTAATCAAAATAGAAACTTAATTTTACAAATTATTACGAAATTAACATTGAACTTTAACAATTCTGACTTAAAATAAAATTATTAACCTATTTAACTAATTACTGCCAATACGTTAGTTAAAGTTGTTTACAATATACGCCAAATAAAACCAACATTAAACCATTTCATTAGGGTGACCAGATCTTAAAAGATTAAAGGCAGGAAACCAAATCTTTTTTTATGTGTCTTCCGAAATTTAAAGTATAATTTGCAATTTATTATTTTCTCTTCTACCCTTTTCAACCTTCTCTTTTAAATGTGTATGAACCGTATTGATTATAGCTTATCAGAAGTAAATACTGGCAAACACTTCAAATGGTAATTTTCGAAGAGCTAGTCATTCCCATCTGGTCTACTGTAACACGTTAAATCTTGCAATACATCGGTAATTATTGGTAATATATTTACAGTGATTGTGCTCAAAATTACTCGCCAAAGCCTGGAAGATTAATGTTTCTTTTCTTTTTTTCTCGATTTAGAAATCTTACTACTATTTAAAAATGACTGCAGAAGGGAGAGTGAAGTTCAATGTCGGGGGTACGCTTTTTGAGATTACGAGACGTAGTTTAAAAGCGTTGGGCAGCAAGTACCTTGCTAAATTACTTGATTCAGATTCTGGCTCAAAACAGCCAGCTAATGGAATTTATTTCATTGATCGTGATCCTGATTGCTTCAGATCATTACTTTATGTTGCTAGGTAAAACATATCCTTCTAAAATGAGTTGTCGTATAATATTTATCTTTCCTAAAGATACGGCAAAGCATACGTGAGTGATAAAATTTCCATGGAAATGATGGAAAAAGAAGCTGACTTTTATGCGGTTAATGATTGGTGTCGTGATCGTTTAAAGCCTAGGTGAGTTTATCTTGTGGACGATAAATTGTATGTCACAATAAAGTTACGAGGGTTACGAGGAACGTTAACATTATCTGCAACTTTTCAGTGGTAATCGAGAATGCCCGACCCTTGATCCAAGAGCACATCATGTAAATCTGATTGTTGAGAGTAAAAATAGCAACCAGCTTTATATAAGATGCACTACTAATGACAGATGTAGAGAAATTGTTAGTCACTACACAGAAGATGTTAGATGTTTGCAGTGTGGAAGTAGGATGAACTTCTGGAGTACCTACGGGCCAGGGGCGTATAATATCGCAAATGCAACACGTAAGAGCAATTGGTGCCATCTTTGTTGGAAATGCATAGATTGCATAAATAAGGAATAATTTGTACTACTACAGTTGCTTAAACTTACGTCCTTATTCAAGTTTTTAAAACTGGATTTAACATAGACATTTAGAAAGAGAATCGTAATAAAAACAAAATTTGTATACATAAAAACATTATAGGTAGGTATTTCTTCCAGCAACCTACCAGTTTAAAAAATCGTAAGTAAAAAAGTACAAAACAACAAAAAAAGTTTTCCTGTTGATGCAATGTTACCATAAAGTAACATTGAACTCCTCTTTAAACTCATTACTTTAAACAAGCAGTCAAATAACCGCTCAAAATAATTGTAATGATCTGAATGTGAACAGGATAAATAAATAATGCATATCAATGAAAATCATCTGTTCCGGGACTTTTCCGATTCGAAAAATTATGGTATTACAAGTGATAATTTTCAAACATCTCCAATTGCAAGAGTAGTCTTGTTACAAACAAGTTGGTGAAGAGATGAAAGAAAGATTAAGGATGGGATTTATCTCATTGATTGTGATCCTGATTGCTTCAATGCATTACTCAAAGTGGCAAGGTAAAGTATCTTTTAAATTTTAAATACATATAATATTTCTGTGTGTAAAGATATGGCCAAGTGCATCTGGGTGGAAATGTAACATGGAAGCTGACTTTTATACAGTTAATGATTCGTGTCGTGATCGTTTACTCTTTGAAAAACTTATGATATGTCTTGCTTACAAAATACAAATCACGTTAATTATGAAAGATGTTAACGTTATATGTTGTTTTTGCCACTATTCAGTGACAAAAATCGAGAATTCTCGGCAGTTCTTCCAAGATCACATCATGTAAATCTAATTGTTTACACTGGAGACCAGCCTGAACATATGTTGCAATAATAATGACAATTGTTACTGGCACCTGATGATAGCAGCCAGCTTTGTATAAGATGCAATACTAATGACAGATGTAGAGAAATTGTTAGTCACTACATGGAACATGTTGCATGTTTGCAGTATGGAAGTAGGATGAATTTCTGGAGTACTAAAGGGCTAGGGACGTATAATATCGCAAATGCAACACGTAAGAGCAATTGGTGCCATCTCTGTTAGAAATACATAGATAGTATAAATAAGGAATAATTTGTACTACTACAGTTGCTTAAATTTACCTCCTTGTTCAAGTTTTTAAAACTGGATTTAACATAAGGAAGAGAATCGTAATAAAAACAAAATTTCAAAACATAAAAACATTACAGATATTTCTTCCCAGCAATCTATCAGTTTAAAAAACCATAAGTAAAAAAGTTTTTCGGTTGATGCAATGTTACCATAAAGTAACATTGAACTCCTCTTTTAACTCATTACTCTAAACAAGCAGTCAAATAACCGCTCAAAAAAACTGTATTGATCTGAATGTCAACAGGAAAAATAAATAATGCGTACCAATGAAAATCACCTGTTCCGTGACTTCCTCGATTTGGAAAACTACGGTATTACAAGTGATAATTTTCAAATATCTCCAATTGCGACCAACAAGTTGGTGAAGAGATGAAAGAAATACTGAATGTAAGTTTGAATAATTTATACGATTCACATAACTTCCTTAAACTCCTTTACCCCTATTCAATAATTGTAAAGCAGTTTTACCAGAGACATCAAGAAAGAGCAATATAATAAAAATAAGCCCCTTCTGAAATTATAACTAACTCTCGGTTCAGTCTAAATGCCCGGCACATTTCCCTACTTCACATCATGTAAATCTACTTGTTACCAGTGAAGAATACCACGGCCTAATTATACGTTGTTATAATATATAATAGTGACCATTGTACAAAAATTCGTTGAATGTTCGCAGTGTAAAACAAAGATTGAGTTCTGTGGTGGTCGTATGGAATCACATGATTATCCAGATGCTCTTAAGAGCAACTGGTGCCACCTCTGCTGGAAATGCAGATTGTATAAACAAGGAATAATTTATATGTTACGCAATGTGGATTTTGTCAGCCCCAGGGGTTGCTAAAATTTAATATTATAAATTAAAATTAAGCTTGACTGTTTGTCTAAAATACACTCATCTTAGTGATAAGTCATGTCAATACTAGTTGTACTCTAGTGAACACTAGTTGTTGGTCAGGTAGTCGCAAACATTATAGGAATTGGAACTGCCAATACGCCAGTTCGATAAACTTATTCACAAAACACGCCAAATAAAAACAAAATTAAACCATTTCATTAGGGTGACCAGATATTAAAAGATTAAAGGCAGGACAATCTGGTATTGATAATGAAAATCGATTTTTCTTCCCACAACTTATAAACTGCCTTTACTTATAGACTAAACATGAGTCTACGAGAAATCGGATCAGTGGTACAGACTCTGCAGAAGAGAAGGTAGAAAAAGTAATTTAAAAAAAAGGTCTGCTTTAAGGTGCAATTTCGAACGTATTATTATCAAAAAAGTATTATCCTTTTTTTGGTTGAAGTGTCTACCTGGAAACCAAATCTTTTTTTTTTATGTCTTCCTACATTTAAGGTATAATTTGCATTTTATTATTCTTATTTTTACCTTTTTCAACCTTCTCTTTTAAGTTAAATGTATATGAACAATTTGATTATAACAACTTTTTCCAAGTTTTATCAGAAGTAAATACTTCTGGTTTATATATCTACTGTATATGATATGATAGGCAAACACTTCAAATGATAATACTCAGCAATGATTTGAAGGTCAACGGAAATTCATGTATGAAAAATAACCAATGACCAGGGGCGGATTAACAAATAGGCAGAATAGGCAACTGCCTAGGGCCCCAAAAAAATTTTTTACAAAAAAATATTTTAAATTACTGGACTATTTTGCCTAGGGCCCCACTTTCCTTTATTCCACCACTGCCAATGACAATCATCTGTTTCGGGATTTCCCCGGAGTCGAAGAATTTAGTCAACACTAAAGATATTTTTTCAGATCGAAACCATCAAACTAAGGTAACTGGATATACTTTCTAAAACTGCTAAAATAGATTGTTTTTATATCACAACTCGAGTCACTTGTCTTGAAAATGAACAGTTAATCACATTTAACTTAAAAGGTCAACTATTATATAATTTTTTTTTACATCATCTTATAGAGAAAACGATTCTCTATGAGATGGCATAAATCGTTTTTCATAAAAAAAATTCAATTAGGGTGAAAAAGTTTTTTGAAGTTAGATGTTGTAAAAAAAGGTTTTGTGGGAGGGGTTATCTTTGAGAGATAGTGACGTTTACTAGGGTGTATCTAGACGCATACGTCATTGACTGTGAGTCAAGGTCATTTTAGGCAGATATTGTCGTACGGGGCCTGTACGTTTTTAGGAATTATAAGCCATTATTGATTTTTTTAAAAATAAACGATTTATGCATCTTGTAGAGAATCGTTTTCTCTACAAGATGATGTAAAAAAAATTATATTAATAGTTGACCTTTAAGTCTTATTTTCTTGTTAATTAGTTTCTTTCAAAATATTCAATTTACAAATTCTGAATTACAATTTCTATTGAACAGACAAGATAGTCAAGCAACCACATTTTCTTTTTAATTCTCTTTAATTTGAAGGTAAGGTACCCTGCATTGCAATTGAAAACTAAATTAACCTAATTTAAACTGAACTAATAAATTCATTGTAATTTGCTACCCTGCATTTAAAGAGATTTTTATTCATTGAGTTTTTGCTCATAGGACATACAACCAATGCCACTTACATACATTAAAAATGCTAGTGTGTGTGTATCAAGTCCTGAACTGTATTTAAACATATACTTGTAGCTAGCTAGTGTCTCATCACCTTATTTTGCTAAAGCTGTATCATAACTAATTAAAAACGTTGGTCTACTGTGTACCACAACTTCGTTAAATCTTGCAGTATTTCGATTATTATGTATTTACAGTGGTCGTGCTCAAAACTATTCGCAAAGGCTTGAAAGATTAATTTTTTTTTTTTTTTTTACTCTCTATTCAGAAAATAATTCCACTATTCGAAAAATGACTGCAGAAGGGAGAGTGAAATTCAATGTTGGGGGTACGCTTTTTGAGACTACGAGAAGTAGTTTAAAAGTGTTGGGCAGCAAGTACCTCGACAG
>JAQGAS010002111.1:0-12611 GCA_034686365.1 Pachymerium ferrugineum
TAAATACCACCCACCCTCTGATGATAATTATTCCCCCAAAAAATGCAGTCCGTGGATTTCCACGGGTTCCACCTAGTCTAATCATATTTATATAAGGATCCTTACTCATCATTCAGAAAAAAAAAAGCTTCTGTGCAGTTTATAAGTCATATTTCATTACATTGAGATGAAACATCCTTAACATAGACATTTATCCAACATTTTACAAAGTTATTGGCCTAATGAACATCACAAAAAAACACATAATTTATCCAACATTTTAAAAAATTGAATAAATTAAAGGAAAATTCTTGATTCAATAAATTTCCAACTTAAAAACTTTAACAACCCATTTTTTCAACCCACTTAAATTATCACCACAAAATTTTGCATCCGGCTACAGTTTAATGTCCTTTCTCTCCCTTTATGAAAGAAAAAAACAAACATTTTTACAAATTTGACAGTTTTTACCAACAGGGTGCGACACAACACAACCACAACAACCTTGCACACACCATACAAAACGGAAATACCACTTCTCACCCTTATCACATCCCCTAAAACTCTTCTCTCTCCCCTTCTTTTTAGAGTGAACATACACAAACCAGTTGAGACATGTGCCCCATTTCAACCCTCCCCATCTGTAAAATCCCCTAGACATTTCCACCCCTACTTACAGGTGTCCTCGTTTCGATCGGTTCAAAGATTGATTCCAAACTCAGTTTGGAATACAAATTGACTACGGTAATAAAAAAAAAAAAAACCATTTTTCCATCGTCTCTATTCCCCATACAATAAATTCCCATGCCGCTCACTAAAACGCCATCTCGAGGTCAAATGTCGAACTAGTGTTAATGCGAGCGTCGTATCTCATCGTCTCAAATCTCAACAACATTAACGATAATCCCTAAACGTTAATCACTGTCTAATCCTCCCCTGTGCACCTGTGTTTGCCTGAAACATTTTTACTTTTACGTCTTTTTACAGAGTTGATGGATGATTAAGTCACGAATGACTCGAGTGTGACAGGTTAATGAAGTGAATCCATAAAAATGACGCCGTAAGTCGTAAATTATGAATGTCGGATCAAATGAATTGGGTTTTTATCCTTTTTTAATTTCATTTATAAAGTTTAGGTCGATAGTCGGAAAGTTTTGAAAAAACGTAATCGTGTTTATTTAATGTAAAAGGTGAATTTCACACGGATTTTTTCGCTCTTCTTATTAAGCCTATTTGGGAAAACAGTAGGCACAGGGCGGAAATTCCGTGCGGGTCATCTGGCGGCAGGAAAAAAAATGTAAGATAAATAGTTGCCCGCCCTCAATTCCCTGCCAAGGGGAGAATGTTGTGAAAATAAACGCCCTGATCGAGTAAACCTCGTTAGTGATGTTGCTGCTCCGTGGAAAAGAAAGACGGAAGAGAAAATTGAGAAAAAACAATTGGATTGAGTAAGGGGCCATTTTTGCATGACGTAATAAGCAGTGCATATGTTAAAGTGAGAATCTCACGATTTAGAGTGAGAGTTTGAAATGAGAGTGGCGTTATAAATTGAACCACAAACCAAGTTCATATTATGTTGACATTGAAGTAAAGCAAAAATGAAGCAAAAATACTGATTCTGCTTCCTTTGGTGACGTCAAGCACAGACTTAGAAAATGGAGAAAGCCCAAAAAGCTAACTTGCGATATTTATTTTAATTAAAAAAAAAAAAAACCGCTTCCAGTACTCAAACACC
The DNA here is from genome assembly GCA_034686365.1 of Pachymerium ferrugineum. NCBI lineage: Eukaryota > Metazoa > Arthropoda > Chilopoda > Geophilomorpha > Geophilidae > Pachymerium > Pachymerium ferrugineum. Next base: position 1,715 of record JAQGAS010002111.1, read on the forward strand.
AAAATTAATTTTTATTCATTAAAATAGTATCTTATTAAGTGCGAGCTATAACGATGACGTCACAAACGAAAATCCAAATGGCGGCTGCCCTCCTATCCGCATGAAACTCATTTATTGATCTTCGGTGGCTGAATATATACCGCAGGAAAAAAAAAACACTCAAACCCGTTACTTCATTTTAGTCGTGTCTATTTTTGGTTAACACTAAGACCTAAATAAATTCTCTTTTTTTATTTTACAGAGAAATAAAACAGCGATTGAGTTGCAGTTTTAATCATCTTTGCCCCGATTAGTATGAAGGACATTTCTAGGTGAGAAAAAGGGTAACGGTTCAATAGCTTAATAAGTTAACTCCATAAGTTTGTTGGTAAATAAAATTGAATTTTAAATTTAACTTACTCAGTTGGCACGAATTCAAAACGATTTTTATTTATCTGAAAAACCGTAAGTAATATTTATTGCGCCACGTGTTGACGGTTAAGCTTTAATCGGGTTTGAAGGGTGAATTTAAAATTAACAGTAATTCTATTTGATATCGTAATGAGTTTATTGTGACTATGTCAACCATATTAATGACCCGATAAATTTATCGAATTAATAATATTGACATGTAACTGATATTTTGATAACTTAAATAAATATGATACGTGAAAAACATTTTCTAAACACAATTTTTAAGTAATTTGTTACGCCATTTCATTTTTGTACTGCGCAGGCGTGAAAGTTAATTGTTACGTGGTGAGTTATTGGTTTCTCGCCATCTCGCGATGAAAAAAGGTAATAAAAGAGAATCCATTTTTTATTGCATTACAAAGATGTAATGAATGGGTTTGGAGGGTGATATGATCCTGCGAAATGAGCAGGTGAGAAGAAGAGAGAGGGTCTCTGGTGAAACATGTCGGTGGGAACGACTCAAACTTTACAACCAGTTTGATAATGACAGTGTTTTGGCTTGCTAAAAGGCACGCAGTCTGGCTTCACCGTTAGGTGAAGTCAGCCAATATTTTACAGTTGGGGTTAAAATTTAATATTGGAAAATGGTGTTTTCGATTTATTCGTCTGTTATCAAAACATTAAAAAGTTGATTCGCACATTTATCAAGGTGCCCGGAGCAAACAGGTGCGCGTGCACAAGGCCAATGACCACAACATCTTGTGCGCTTTTCGTGCTCGAAATGCGAAATGTGCTGCAGGCTTTGAGAAGAAGCTCCCCGAGTATTTCGGCCTCGTCTCGATTTTTATCCGTATCGGTAATTATAAAATGAGAAACTTTATTGCAAACTAAAATCGGGTTCAGATTGCTACGCCTAAGTGTGTGCGATTTTACTTTTTCTCACAGTTTAGTCTTGTTTTCTGTAAATTCTGCATTGCTTCTGAGCTACTTCTAATGTGAACAAGTGTGAACCTAGTTTAAAATTGGGATGGAAGTAATAATTTTCCAATACCAATTTTTTTTTAAGTCATGTAGAAGGATGATGCCCGCTAAGTATACTATAACTTTACGTCATTTCTGTGTTCAAATTTATGTTCACATTGAAATGTCTCAGAAATGATGCAATTTTCGACACGTAAGATGGTGCAAACGTCGTTTCTGCATTACTTTAACGAAAAGGTTACATTTTAAAAATAACTTTTAAATTATATTTTAGGTGTTCTAAAGAATCGTTGTCGGTCCACATCAAAGTGTGTCGAGGGGAAAAATGATGAATGACGTAACAACTTTAGAAGACTTTTTTTTCATTTCTTTTAAAGCATTTTGTTTCATTTAAACGCCCCATTTTTTTTTCAGTTTAACCCATCGTGAGGTTACAGGGCGGAGTGAAAAAAGGAGATATTTAAATCCTCAGGCGATTCGATTATATTTGAGAAGGGTAAGGAAATTTATAAAAAAAAAGAAACAGCTGGCTGTGATTCCTGGGTGTTCGATAACGAAGGTCAGCTGAAGGCTGAGGGTCGGTTTTTATATAGAGAAAAAAAAATATGATGGCGGTTAAATAAATAAATAAGAAGAATAATCGTGTTATAGGACCAGATGTGGAGTTTTTGCCATGGTCAAAGTAAAATGTGAAACATCTAATTTTTTTTTTTCCTTTATTTATTCAGATTTTTGTTATTGGTGAACGTATGACTGTTGGAAAATAGATATGACGTAAATTTTTTTTTACATGTGCGCCATCTTTTGACATTTGCCCTAAATTGTGTGTTCATACAAGTGAAATGTGAAACGTGTAATTTTATTTTTTATTTATTCAGATTTTTGTTGGTGAACGTATGACTGTTAGAAAACATATGACGTAATTTTTTTTTCAAAGGGCGCCATCTTTTGACATTTGTTTTAACTTGTGTGTGTATACACGCCAGTTAAAAGAAAACGAATCGATAAAATGAAAACTGATATTTTTATTTCTTCCCCTTGGAGAATCACGCAACTTAGACAAATGTCACGGACGATTGAAGATTAAAAGCCGTCAAGGGCGGAGGAATTGAGGGAGGAGCACGTGTTATGAAGTTTCCTCATGAGCTTACGGCCCAATCAAATCAACACGAACGTCATAAACGCCTCCGTTTGATAGCAAGTAAAGATAAAACGAGACCGACTCACACAGGTGCTTGTAAAAACGTGAGTGTAATTGGGAAAATGCATTTCTTTCAGTTGAATACTCTTGTCGTTAGGTGATTAACCCAATTGCAAGGTCGAGGGCGGATTTTGGTACCACGTGACCTTGCGGGTCAACCACCAGGACTCATTTGACTCAGCAAAAATAATATCTACTTTACTTCTCTTGTATCATTTTGATTCTTGGAAGTGATAAAAATGTGACTCACTAAGGTGTGTTTAACTTTTTTTTTATTCAGATTAGGACAAATGAAGTCGTTCAAATATGTCATTGGTTTGGAGACAAGGGTGGAGAATGGTGACAAATCTACAACAATCTATTTACAAGATAGATTTATCAGTTAAGCCATTGAAAACCATACGGTAGACCGGTCACAATCAGACATCAATACTCCAGAATGTTGATAATGGCTTCACTTTTCAGTCGTTTAATTATATTGCAAAATGGCGGTTCTAAACGCCATCTGGTGACCACATTTGCAAGTATGTTTACTACAGGCCTTCTTTAAAACAATGAGGCTTAGTTTACAAATATACGGTATATATTTTTAAAAAAATCTTTTTTAGTGATTTCCACGTTATGAGCTCACAAAGTAAACGTTAGGCAATATATCAAAGAATAATAGAGAATTAATGTTCCTTGCACCAGTTTGAATGTTTCATTTTCATCCGGTTGCAGCTTGGGAGGTAAATGATTCTTCGCTTGGTTGAGACCTCCACCGAAGTCTTTTGAAAGAAAGCCTTAAGATTTATAAGACCCATTAACGTACTAGGAAATGATGCAAACCCGTTATCTTAAAGATTTCTCTTTTTATTGCCAAATGCGACTCAATTCGCCCAATATAATTAGAAGGGGTCCTTGAAACGAAATTATAGGGAAACGATGCGTCAACGCATTTCATTGACAACGTGCAATTCAACGGGTTTCGCCTCCAAACGAAACATTCTTCGGGGTGGAGATTGTCTTTCCTCGATAACCCTCGTTTTAGATACATTTTATAAACAGTTTATTGTTGTGTTTACACGGATCATTCCAACGTCCCACTCAAGTCTTTCATGGGCGTGTGGCGCCATCTAGAACCAATACTTGTTACTAGATCAAAAGATAAACGGTGACGCCATCTTGTGATGTCTGTTCAATTTACTGAATAAAAAAAATCCTTTAGCTAAATGTGATTTTATTTATTCTGTTTCCTACGTTGTATATTTTATACGATTATGTACACAATCATAAAATGTAAGTATGTATTAGACTTCCGGTTTATTAATTTGCTCATCTTTCTTTTCTTTTTCAGCTGCTTGAAGTTGTGCAGCGATTCGGGCTAATTCATCGGCAAGTAACTGTCAAACGGAAGTGAAATCAGGTAAGCAAATTGAATATATTTAAGTGGGAGTGGGAACTGTATTCATGAACTATTTAAGGAAAACCTAAACGAGCACTTTCCATTATGTACTGAACTCTTATACGAATCGCTTAACTTAGTATTTGTAAATTTTCTGTGACGTCATTACACAAAAGTTACGGAAACTCTTAAGAACATTCTAAAACAAAATTTATGAATACGGATTTTAACTTAAGGGCTTCGTAAGAAATTAACTGAACCTAATCTGGTTTATGAATGCAGTTTAAAATGGTTCAAACCAATCTTTGTAATTCCTCTTCAGACAAAGCTTGTTTCTCCGGACACAAACGTCTGAACATTGTGGGCACGTTCATTCTTGTAGCGTTTTCAGTAACAGTTTCCAATGTTTCTAGTTGCTCTGTTTGTAGCACCAGTTCACGCATGTGTTGGCCACGAGTTGCTTCCAAACCACGAACTAGATCGCAAGGCTTAGATTCTTTCCCATTTTTACCTTTTAATTTTTCTAGTTTCGTTTCTAAATTAGAGAAATTCATTAAGAGACGGCGACACAATTTTTTTTGTTTACTTACCTAGACTTGAAATATACGTGGCTGAGTCTGGAAGATGTTCAAAAGGGGTGAAACTGTCTTCAAAATTGCAGTCTACTGATGAATTTGAAGGATTGTCATTCATCAACCACGCATCTGTGTCAGTTGTCATGTTTTTGATGTTAGGTGTGATGAAATGACAAAGATTTAACTACGATGACTCCATGTTTGTGATCTTGAATGACGTCACAGTTAAAAAACCCGAATATAGAACTTAATACCAAATAAGCAACGACATCTAGTAACAAGAAATTAATTTAAAAGATGTTTTATACTTAATATAATTTGGGTTTTGAAATAAAAGGGAGAAAACAATTCAAGTAAATGAAAATAATTTATTTCCAATTTATTACCAAATAAATAACCTAGATTTGGCAATATAAATTCAATCAAGCATTTTCAACGAATTTAATAACCTTACTGCAAACTTAAAAATTTATTATTGCTACTTTTAAAAAAAAAGTTTGAAACCCTTAACTAAAATCATTAAACAGTACCAAGTTTATCAGCACATAGTCAATTATACAATTAACCTCTGGTCAATGATATTTTTCGGTTTGATTTGGTACAAATCAATATTATCCCACATATTTTCATTTTTTTATTCATTAAAAACAAGTCAAAAGATAATCTTTTAAAACTTTTAACTGACAAATGAGCAGTTATGTTTGAATGACTTTTACATCATTTTCATGATATAAAAAAAAAAAAAAGGAACCAACAAATATGGGCAACAAAAGTTAGTTTGACAAAAATAATTCACACTTAAAACTCGTTTTTAACATAAAAATTTGTTTAGAATCAGAGAAAAAAAAAAAAAAGAAAAAAAAACAGCACAAACCAAAAAACTTAAGTTACTTTTTAATATTTTGTTTTTGTAATTTTAATTCCACATTTACGCGTGCTTCCGCTACAAACAACAACGGATTTTTTTTTTTATTTTTCGTTTTTCTTGGCGTTTTAATTAATTTACAAAAAACAACCGTTTTTCTTAGTAGTTTCTTTTCATCTCAACCATAGTTTTAACCGTAAGGCGTCTACTCCGTTCAAGTAGTACCTAAATAGTCGCTTGTCTCTTACAAAGCCGAGATTTTCGTACAGTCGTAGAGCTGGTTTGTTTGTGATCTCCGTTTCTAGCACAACCTGTTTAAAAATGAAGTGAGAATTAGGAAATTTTGTATTTTTTTTTTCAAGTTTCATAACATTTTCTTTTTAGAGCGTGTAAACATTAGTTGGATCAACATTAATTCGGCCTTAATAATAGAAATTTTAGTACGAATTCAAAAAAAGCAATGGCGGCGCCCATTGCTTTTATGCACTTATACCGAAAACAAGTTAAAAGTAGGTACAAATTTTCATATATTATGAGTCATTTAAGGTCGAAGAGTTTACCAGAATGTTTTTTAAAGCTCGTACGAAGTAAGTCTCAATGTACAATTTGGATATTTTGACATTCTGATGTTGCAATTATTCGTGATTTTTCAAAATTTTGAATTTTTGATGCATCAAAATGTAAAAACTTTTCCATCACTTTTTCTTTTTGCTGTTTTAATTTCAAATTGGTATCAGTTTTGGTTACCTAAAATTTTGATCCCCCAATTCCGACTTAAGATGTAACTCATAAACCCATTAACCTACGCCAAGTATCGAATGAATTTCTACATGTCAAACTTGAACTAGAAATTCACTAACGATACTTTGCAATGCCAAAATTAAACTTTCTTCCTAATCAAATTTATTACTTCCAACCAATTTAATACAATCTAAGAATCTTTCAATTTCACCTCATCTGCATTATCCGCAACCATCGCTCGAATCGCTTTCAAAACCAAGTTAGAACCTAAAAAAAAATCCCAAAAAATGTAAAACAAGAGATTACAAAATCTTAAAAAAAGAGTAAAAATTACCGATTTTCCTCTTCCTGTAATTTTCATCCACAGCTAACATCGCTATGTAGCCACGTCGAACAAGTCTTTTGTGCAAGTCTAATTTACACACAACAGCACCAACACATTTCTCACTATCCATCGCCTACAAAGGAGAAACAAAGATATTAAATATATAAAAATATTAATTGCAAAAATTCTCACCAGGAAGCATAGTTTTGGCCAGTTGTGGATGAAATATCTGTATGTATAAATTGAATATGGTTCAGATAAGTCTTTTTGAATCAGTCTCATTATATCAGGCATCTGCAATTCTGATTCATAAGCGATGTAACTAATCGTATCATTGTTCGTTGGACCAGAATATATCACAGGTAACGAATGGCCCATGTCTAAACAGAGCGCCGAACTCGTCGAACTTGTGGACGAGGCCGACGACGACGCCGATGATGACGAACTATAACATTTGATTCCACTGTCACAGTTGTCGTGCTCTTGACTAGGACTTTCAATTACTTTATTCGAATATAAAACTCTTTTAATTTCTTCTTCGTCTAGTTTACTCAATCCGTTCACGCAGCCGTTGATCACGGATAAATTCAATTTCTCGCTGATTTCATGAGCAACGTCCGACACCACGTCCGATTTCCTCTCCTCCGAGCGCTTGTAGTCGCCGATCTTGATCGCAAATTCTCCGACATGGGCCTGGACTGATGCCTGCGCTTCGCTAAACTTGGATCTCTCTTCCGATGTTGTCATAATTGATTTCTCTCGCTCCATGATTCGAAATTCCTGCCCATTTAATTCAATTCATCGATTAATTTTTTTTTCTGCGATCGTTTTGGGTTTTAATTTAAATTAAAAAAATGTTTCTATTTTTTTCTTATGTTACAAACGAGTCCGATGTGGGAACAAACGGAGATCCTAACTCAGCTTGTTGCTTTTCGCAGATTCCGCTACTTTCTACAAGTCCACCATTGAGGATTACGCAGGCCCATACTAATCCCGCACTCGTTTAATTTATTATTGTAATATTTTTTTATTTTAATATACTTCTAGTTAATTTATGTTATGTATTTAATTGTATTGAGTTTTTTTATACATATAAATCTACTCAATAAAATGGAATGGAATTGATTTGCTTGTTCTAAACTGCGGGATTTTTTACAGTCACGTGTTCCTGTTCAGACGACAGGAAACCGTTCTTGAAAAGGTATTTTAAAATGTTTGCGTGTATTTGGTTGTATTAAATACGCATTTTTATAGTTATTTACTATCGAAATTAATTTCTAATTACCTTTAAGTTGTTCCTTTGTAAAAATACCGGGTTAAATTATCAAAACCGGTAAAAAAAACAACCAAAACACACCATTTTTTAAAGCGTTTTCGTCAAGATACATGATTAAATTATAGTTTATTCTTTTATAGATATGTCATTTCCGAATAAAGAAACGAGGAAAAAATGTTGGGATTCTCGTGACCGTTATTGGGAATGTCTGGATGAAAATAAAGACGATAATAATATTTGCAAAACATTCCGTAAATTATACGAAGGAAATTGTCCGGCACAATGGGTTTGTATTTTCATTTACTTACGATTTTAGAGTTGCATTTCAATGATTTAAAATCTTTATTTCATTTATTCTTATTCTCTTGAATTCGAGAGCACAAAATGCGGAGGATTCTTGTTTGCATCTTTCCTGCCGAAAATAGTTTGTGTTGAGTGTAGATAGACACCTACTCTACAGGTGTTAAGTCATCGTAGAAACTAAAATACACAATTTGGGATGAGGCCAAATTGTTGTTTAACACGTTTAATTTTAAAAAAGTTAACCCTTTCTTCTGTATTTATTTTTGGTAAAGATTTTTATCAGTAGTGATTAATAACTAAAGATGTCGCTTTTTTGATTAACGACATCTGACGAGTGAAAGAAAAAATTTTAATTGATTATTTGCTATTTTTCAATCTCCAGCCTTGTATTTATTTTCAGGTTTGTTGTTACGTAAAAGTGAGAATGATCTCAAGTTTTTTCTTTCTTTCTATTTTTACACTTTTCTTTTATTTTTAGTTTGAAAATGAGCTGAAGTTGATTTATATTTTTTAAGTTTTTTGATTTGGTGGTTTAGGAAATTATTTTTACATTTCTAATGCGATTTAGTGTTGGAATGTAAAGCTCAGGTCGTTAGCGGGTGAAATTAGAATCACCAAGAGACCAATGCCAAAATTGTTTGATATGATTAAACAAACGGAGCATGAGGTTTTATTGATGATGATAATTTTCTGTTTTTAGGTTAAACACTTTGACAGGAAAAGACAGTATCTTCAGTTTAAGGATAAGATACAAAATGAAGGTTATGAACCGATAGATGCGAGAGAAGCTCAAGCGTAGAGTTTTGTAAATATTTGATTATATAGCAATGTAAGGTTTACTATTTGTCTTCACTATTATGTAAATTGTGTAGATAAATGCAATTCTAGTGATACTCTTTTTTTTATGTTGATAATTTCATATATTGGAATTTAAGTTTCCAAGTTGGTGATTACACCAATTATATTACAAGTTCAAAGATTTTCCTATTACACACAGTAAACTCGCAATAAGAATTCCATAATCTAGGCCATGCTAAATCTTCTGACATGGAAAAGCCAAAAAAGTTTATATTTTTGCTTAGGTCGGTAGACAACAAAATCTTAAATGTTTAACTTGTTGTTAGAAGTTGTCAAGATTTTGTTGTTCCTATAAAAATTTAACTCAAAAGTGGTACCTTCGGGACCAACAAGGTCCATTAGATGGAACCAAAATGAACAACTTATTCATTTTGGTTGACTATTTGAAAGAAAAGAGCTCCATATCAATTGGCATTTTATCAAGAAAGAATAATTGACAGTTTTAAAACCTTGTCTTATTTTTTTTTGTTACATTACATGCCCAAGACATAAGTTTTATTTCATATTGCAGAGCAACATATTCTGAAAGACTAGAGTAGATTGCTAATGAGTGTAAAAAAGGCACTTTTATTTCATGACTAGATAGTCCTTATAAATTTGTTAAAATACAAAAACATCGATAAAATAACCAAGTGTGTACAGAACATACTCTTATTGATAACATCAAACTCAAATATATGCAAGAACATAGTGAGATTTATATATTATTTCTTATAAATATTTAAAATTGGGAAAATAATAGCGAATGCTTCGTGCAAATCTTGTCGACATCTGGCACCTGTAAAATTATTAGTCGTTATTTACATTTACACATTTTATTTTATTATAATTAGAAAAATATTGCATACCACTTACGACTACTTTTCCCGTTACAAATATAATCAAAACAAGTTTAGGTCGTATCATTCGATAAATCAAGCCGGGAAATAACTCCGGTTCGTAGCTACAAAATTGGCTATGACCAACTACGAGACCTTCCAAACGAATTGGGAATTCAACATCAAATGCTCCAACAATATTTTGTATTTTAAAATCCATGAATTTAGCCTACAAAAAAAAAGAATTTAAGTGTATCCAATGTAAATATTTCAGTTATACTTACCTCGAAACCTAATTTCTGTATAATTCTGGCAAATTTTCTTGAAGCCAGATGAGACTGATCTTCACTATTATTAAAAATTTAACGTTCGGTTAATTTTCTTTGACAATTATATGGAATACAAACCTTTTAACACCGACGCAAACCATTTTCCCAGAGGCGTATAAAAGAGCTGTCGCTTTTGGGTCACGAATTCTCATGATGACAGCAGCGAATCTCTTGGGATTGTATTCAGCGTTTCGAGCGTGGGAGACGATGTATTTCAAATCTAATTTACAGCCCAGATTGACCGTTGCTATTACATTTCTAAGGAATATATAATATAAGTTAGTTATGTTCTCTCTTTCTTGTGGTCGAAATTCATTTCGCACTCTACACGGGGCATCGAACGTAAATTCTCTTCTTTAACTGATGATGGTTTATAGTCGGCCATTTTCTTCTTCTAACTGTAAGAATTTTATTGAAGAAGAATCGGATCGTACGCTTCACTTCCGGTCAGCACTTGTCAATTTTTTGAGTAAAAAAAGTATAATTTATGCAATTGTAGCTCCTTTATAAAAGTAACCGACTGTTACGTAAACGAGATTTCTTAAGACGACTGCTTTAGTAAATGCTTAGTTTAGTCTAGCGTTTAAAGTTTAGATGATATCAAAACTTGTATTAATTTAAAAGTTATTTGTCGTATAATATCAACTTAGAAGTTTTATGTAAGTTGTTTTTGATTTAAACGTTCCGCCATCGTTCGCTGACTATAATCAGGTCCCTGATTAGTGGCGCCACCTGGTATCAACGTTCAGTCATTGAAATAATGTCGAGTACGAAACCTAAAATAAAATAAAATCAGAACACAATTTTTTCGCTAAAAACAAATTCCTAACTAGTTTTTAATTCCAGAT
>JAQGAS010002112.1:0-12609 GCA_034686365.1 Pachymerium ferrugineum
TTTTTTTATTGAGGTTTCTTCTTCTTCTGGTTTGCCTTGTCTTTGAGACAATTTAAATTTGCATTCTTAAAGGGACAGTCAACCCATGGGACAAGTTGGGTTTAAATAAAAGATAGCATTCGTCTAATTATGTGCAATTATGTGCAATACTTGAATTGCATACGTATTTAGACGAATGCAATCTCTTATTTAAACCCAACTTGTCGGAGGGGTTGAGTGTCCCTTTAACTATTACTACTACTACTTCTTTCTTCCTCCAAGTCAAACTTCTTTGGTCAGTAGTTTCTTCTTCCGAACTCTGCTCAGTAGTTTTTTCTTCTTCATTCGGCGGGACCCTGCTTTTTCACTTGGCAATGATTTCTGGTTTTTAGTTTTATATTGAATAATTTTTGCCCAGTAAGGTTGCCAAAACCTAAATGTTCCAGCATGAACATTACAAATTCGTGCTAATCCTATTAATTATAAATTTTTTATTTTTTAAAAATAATATATATTCATCTGTTTTACAACCTGGCCCATTAGGAAAGAATTTTGTTTTTTTGTCTACTTCTTTTTTAAAGTCCTTAAGCAAGTTTTCTTAGCAAAAAAACAATATTCTTTCCTAATGGGCAGCAGCAGGTTGTAAAACAGATGAATATATATGGCCCTGGCAGCCGCTGGCGACGTTAAGCTCCATTTCTTTCTTTCTTTCTTTCTTTCTTTCTTTCTGTCGAAAAAATGCCTTTTGTTGTGTAATGTAACGAAAAACCTAAAAAATTATCTATTATGATTTTAATAAGAATTTTAATAAGGGGAGTACCTTGCTAATATATTTGATTGTTGTTTTTCCACTATTGAGGTTAAAGTCGGCAGAGCCATATGGGTCTGCAAGGCGGCATTCATATAGCAGGTATAACCTAAATTAGGCAATCTAAATATATTTTAATTAGAAGGAGGAGTTGAGTTGAGTTCCCCTTTAAATATTACTACTACTACTTCTTTCTTCCTCAAAGTCAAACTTCTTTGATAATTGTATAGCTTTCCTTCGGTCATCATTCGAATGTTTTCATTCTTCTTCTTCATCATACACATGGCTGTGACATTAATCACGCGGGCAAGCCCATTCGGTTTCAAAATTTGCCTGAACAAGCTTGTGGTTCCGACTGCTGATGACAAACATTCGTATTCCCTGTCGTTTAGTCTTGTTTCCAAATTGGAAAAAACTTCACCGATCCACTGCCGTTTGACCATCGTTTTAGTTTTTGCATTTGCTTTGTAGCTTAGTGTTTTCCTGCCGCGCATGACCTTAGCTGTCGCTTGCGGTGTAAAATGTCATTCTTCTTCTTTTTTGCTTTGCCGAAAATGTAGGCTAAAATGATTTTGCAAAATTTTGCAATTCTTTGGTGGTGCAAGGATTGTCTTTTAAAAGAGGATCTCATTAAAACTTTCGCTGGCGGCGTCAAGCCTTATTCTTCTGCTGCTTCTTGTTGTTGCCACAAGTTGGACATGGATACGAACCCTGAGCGGGTAATAATCCCCAATCAGTGCAGTTCGAAATTAAATGATGTGGGACATCCCCTTTATCAATAAATAGTCATAACAGCATAGATGATAATGGTAAAATTTTAAAAAATGATATTCAACCGATGTGTTGCAGCAACAAAATTTACATTTAAAGCAACCAAAGTTTAGTTAACGTAACTCAAAAGTTTTGTTATTGTAAATTTGGTTGATTTAAATGTAAATTTTGTTAGTGTAACACATCGGTTCTTAGAGTGTAAGCCTGTCTACTTCTTTTTTGAACTTACTAAGCAAATCTCTTTTATTTTGTGTTCCGAGAGAAAGCCTTCCTTTGTATAATATAACGAAAAGCCTAAAAGAATTTTTTTTTTTTTGTAATTTTATGCTTTTAATAAGATAAGAGTACCTTGCTATTTCTGTCCTTTGTTTCGTTTGTAATCTTAAAGTTATACTAGGCAGAGCCATAAGAGACTGCAAATTGACATTTATGTAACAAGTGTAACCTAAATTAAGAAATCTAAACATATTTTAATTAGAAGAAAGATGAGATTTATGCTAATTTCAATTATTATGTCTCCTTTACTGTCTGTTTTACTGTCTGTTTTAGGTTTGCCTTGTCTTTCTCTGCTTACGGCACTACAAAAGAAATTTGATACAATTTAAATTTGCATTCTTAAAGGGACAATCAACCCATGGGACAAGTTGGGTTTAGATAAAAGATAGCAATATTAGACGAATGCTATCTCTTAATTAAACCCAACTTGTGTGAGGGGTTGAGTGTCCCTTTAACTATTACTACTACTTCTTTCTTCTTTCTTCCTCCAAGTCAAACTTCTTTGATAAATGTACAACTCTCCTTCGGTCATCATTCGAATGTTTTCATCATACATGGCTGTGACATTAATCGCGCGGGCAAGCCTATTCGGTTTCAAAATTTGCCTGAACAACCTTGTGGTTACGACTGCTGATGGCAAACATTCGTATTCACTGTCGCTTAGTCTTGTTTCCAAATTGGAAAAACTTCACCGATTCACTGCCGTTTGACCATCGTTCTAGTTTTTGCATTTGCTTTGTAGCTTAGTGTTTTCCTGCCGCTGTCGCTTGCGGTGTAAAATCTCATTCTTCTTTTTTGCTTTGCCGAAAATGTAAGCTAAAATGATTTTGCAAAATTTGGTTTCTTTGGTGGTGTTAAGGATTGTCTTTTAAAAGAGGATCTCATTAAAACTTAATTTTTATTTTCATTATGCAAAAATTATGTCATGAAATTCATCTTTTAGTGAGCATTATTCTTTCATTGCCTTATTCTTCTTCTTCTTCTTCTTTCTTTCTTTCTTTCTTCTTTATCATTACGGGGCATCGCTATTATACAGTGTACAGGGACGGTCCTTATAAAGTTTACATTTTCACATAGGTCGGTGGACATCTTAAACTTGACACTTTCCTATAGAAATGTTAAAATATCAGGTTTAAGTTGTCCCCAGACCCATGTAAATTATCACAAAACACTTAAATATTTATTGTTTATTTCTTCCTTTCTAATTTGGGGTGAATGTAATAAGCTGCGGCGTTTTATCCAGTGACCATGGTGGTTCCACGAATCTTGTTTCTTGGGTCCCTGGCCCATAAAACAGCCTCGCACCACGATGTTCGAAAAAGAATGTTTCGCCATTATGTATCAGAGCCTGAAACCACTCACTACTGCGGCGTTAAGCCTTATTTTTCTTCTTCTTCACTCACTACTCAGGTTTGCGTTTGTGATTGGTTTGGTGCATTTTCTGAGAGTTTTGTTGCGGTGAAACCATTTAAGTTTATCTGTGTTGGTTGAAAAACTGGAAACTGGAAACTTTCAAATTGGAAACTGGAAACTTGCAATTTGACTTCTACCCACACTTATACTAATACCTAAGCCTATGACGATTTATGGGATGTGCAGAAAACAAATTTTTGGTCCAATTCCGATTCTGCACATTATGTAAATCGTCAAAAGCTTAGGTGTAGGTGAAATTAAGTTACGAAAACTCTGCAGTTGGAGTTTGGACGTTCATAAAAGTCGCCTGTTAATAACTATAGCAACTTCATGGTTAGGGCTTTTCATAGGCTGCAGACAGAGCTACAAGAAAAGCAGTAATGATGTACTCATCTGTAATGATGGTTATGTACATTTACTAAAAATTCTTCTTCTTTACATGTATTGCAAAAATGTTTAAATCAAATTGCCGAATTGCCGATATTAAACTCTTAGCTCTGCGAGCTGCATTTGCTATGAAAGCAGTGTCGAAACAAACCCAAATGCTATTTACCTTTTTTATTCCGTCGCGCATGGCCGTGGCAGCCGCTAGCGGCGTTAAGCCTTATTTCATTCTAGTATTTAAGCTTTACCTCTTTCTTTTGCTGTGGTCATGGTGTTGGTCTCATCGAATTCGGTTTCCTAGAAACCGTTGTTGTCAATTGGTGAGTTTACCCCAGAATCGCTGGACAGAGCTTCTCTGACTTCGGGTTTTTTCTTCGCCGTTTGGGCTTATCTGTTCTTCGATGAACTTTTCTAAAACAGGTGGTATCTCAAAATGATGATGATCCTCGCCCGGTTAACGGTGTTTACCCGCCGCGTATGACCTATGTTGTCGCTTGCGGCGTTAAGCCTTATTATTATTATTATTATTATTATTCTTCTTCTTCTTCTTACTCTGCAATTTTTTAAGTTATGTACTTTATTGAAACTGTTCTTCTCCTTCAGTGAGTGGAATTGACCTAACGAGATGGCGATGAATTCATTAATCAACCTTTGCCTTTTTTTTTAATTCTTCGAACATTCCTTTGATTACACATTCGCCCTGGATATCAATCAATCCCAAGAATTAATGGTTATAGAAGTTGTGTCTCACGGACGTGCATTTATTGGTCGTGTTGTGATTGTGTGGGTTTCCAATTGCCGTTAAGTCCAGTTCATCTGACTCCAATATGCATCACACTGTTATGGCAGAGAAACGTTTACTGCCCACTGCTCTCGTTTAGCGACAGTTTACTGGTAACCAGTGTCAGTTCAATGGAGCAAGTTAAGCATGAATTACTTCCACTAGTGGCTCGTTTTCCACTTTTGTAACTTGCTGCTTCTCCCTTCTTTCTAATTAGTATGGTTAAGTTAAATTAAGATTTGTGTTTGCTGATATGCCGAATGCAAGGCATAATTTGTCTTTGTAACAATCTTTCCAATTTTCTTGTGATTGTGAAAGTTTGTTTCTTTCTTGTTTGACTTTTTCTCGCCACGTATGACTCGTTGTCGCTGGCGGCGTTAAACTTTCTTTAAAGTGTTCAAACATATAAATGTTTGTAAAGAAATCAGTTGCTCTCGGCATTATTTTTGCTTGTAATGTGACCATATCCACTGATGATGTTATGCCGCCATTTTGTCTTTAGTACGCTTATTTCAATTTTCTAGTGATGGTGGTGGTAGTTCGGGTAGGTAATTTGGAAATTGTGAAAATATCTTTCTGTTTCTATTTATAAGTCAGAAATGTGACTGTCTGCCTTTACCTGCATCCATTTTGAGGGCAAAGAGTTAGTTTGTTGCACTTTGACATGAGTGAATAGAGAATACGGTCTTTGCTGCATGTTCGTTTATTTACAGTATTTTCGTGTATTTTTTTGCAGTTGTGCGTGGCATTAAAAACCAGTTCCGTCGTATATGACTTTGCTTTTGTTTGACTGCTGATTCGAAGTTAGTTGTCAAGTTTTTGTCTGTTTCTGGTTTACGCTTTTTGTTGTAGTTTGTTTTTTGTTGGTTTGTTTTTACTTGGTTTGTTTTTGCTTGGTTTGTTTTTGCTTTGATTCAATAGCTTAAGTGTTCTCTCGCCGCGTATGACCCTAGCTGTCGCTGGCGGCGTTAAGCCTTATTTTTCTTCTTCTTCTTCTTCTTCTTCTTCTTCTTCTTCTTCTTCCTCATTGTCGTCGCCGCTTATGACTTGTTGTCTCTGGCAGCATTAAATCATTTTTCTCTTTCTTTAAACTTTCTTTAAAGTGTTCTATGCTTAGGGCAAAATGCTCGTTTTGGGTGATTGAGCACAAATATGTAAACCAGTTGGCATTATTTTTATACATACTTGTAATGTGAACTAGCGTAATACCACACCCACTAGTGATGCTATGCCTTCTTTCTTTCTTTCTTTAGTTTGTTTCTTTCTTGTTTAACTTGTTCCCACCGCATGTGACTTGTTGTCGGTGGCGGAGTTAAACTTTTTACTCCTTTATTAATGTGGCTAAACCATCACTTTGCCTCGTGAAAAAAATATTCTTATGTCTTTATTAATTGATTGATTTGTCGCATGCTTGCAGCTAGAAGCTGGCAAGAATATTTTCGACTAGGAAAAAACAATATAAATGCCAACTTTGATTAATTTGCCCATACCAATATTAAAATAACTTGTGGGGCATATATGTATATGCTCTTCATCTCAATTTCTTTCTTTCTTTCTTTCAAGGAAACCGAAGCGAGTCACTTTTTTAATTGGCACCTCAGGAAAACACTGTTCTGTCCTTGATATATATTATTTGTTTTGCCGTTTACCATTTTGCTTGCATCATCTTGAACTTTAATTTTAAAAATTGTTCCTGAAGAAGACGCACTTCAAGGATAAGACTTGATTCGAATTTAGTTTTGAAGTTTTTGTCTGTTTCTGGTTTACGCTTGTTGTTGTAGTTTGGTTTTGCTTGGTTTGTTTTTGCTTTGATTCAATAGCTTAGTGTTCTCTCGCCGCGTATGACCCTAGTTGTCGCTGGCGGCGTTAAGCGTTATTCTTCTACTTCTTCTTCTTTGCTCTTGTTTTTTTATCTTGTTTTAATTTTGAAAAGTCCTTGATCAATTTCTTTGACATAACCGGATTTTAGGAATTGCTCCATATATTGTTCCAATACTGCATTCGTTGTATTTTTAAATTTTCGTGCAATAAGCTCGAATAGTTCCAGTTGAGTAAAGCCTTTTTTTTTTTGGCTTCTCGCGAATTCTTGAAACTCTCGAAAAACGGCTTCTTGAGACACATGCTTAAGTTTATGGGTTTGGGATTTTTCCATTGAATCTGACTCGTCGTCTTCTCTCTCACTCTTTCTTTTTTTTGCTTTTGCAAACGCCGACGCCGCCCCTCTCACAAAAATATTTAACTGGCACTCTTCGATGTTAACTTTATTTTCGGGCTTTAGGCGCCATACTTTAAATTTGTATTTAGCATTACAAGTAGTTATATTTTTATTTCTCGGAACAGATGCGGAAAGAGAACAGATGGTCTGACTAAAATTTTCGATTTTTTTTTTTTTTTTTTTTTTTTTATTTATTTTCATTGAATTTTTACCCGCCGCGTATGACCTCTGTTGTCGCTTGCGGCGTTAAGCCTTATTATTCTTCTTCTTCTTTGAATCCCACTAAGCTTTAGCTGTATTGCTGTATTGCTTCAAAAAATGGAAGGGGGGTGGGGGGGGATAAGCTGAATACACTTCATAAAGCAGTGACCAAGAATACTTTATGGAGCAAGTAAGCATTCTTAAAGGGACATTCAACCCATGAGACAAATTGGGTTTAAATAAAAGATAGCTTCGTCTAATTATGTGCAATCTCTTATTTAAACCCAACTTGTCTTGAGGGGTTGAGTGTCCCTTTAACTACTGCTACTAATTCTTATTCTTCCTCACTACTTCTTCTTTCCTCCAAGTCAAACTTCTTTGATTTTTTTGCCTAGAACGCAGGCTAAAAGAATTGCAAAGCATTTCTTTGGTGGTGCAAGGTTTGTCTTTTAAAAGAGGATCTAAAAGCAGGTCTGTAATAGATGACCATTACTCAAGGAACTAAATGCTTCATAGTTTGTTACTAGTGGTGCGGTGAATCCTAGTTTATTTTGAATAAACATAAAATTCGTATTTGTACGAGCCCGAATATTCCTCTGTTTTACCATCTGATGCCATTCATCATCGGGATTTAACTATACTTTGTGCAATAAGCCATACTTAAACGAAACTATATCGGTTTATTTAAGTAGGGATTCAATTCGCAAAATAGCGAGTATTGAATGTTTTACCACCTGATGCCCTTTTGGAAATAACTTTGTACACTCTAAAAACCGATGTGTTGCACCAACAAAATTTACATTTAAAGCAACCAAAGTTTAGTTGTAACCAAAATTTGGTTGATTTAAATGTAAATTTTGTTAGTGTAACACATGGGTTTTTAGAGTGTAAGCCTGTCTACTTCCTTTTTGAAACTGGTGAGAATATCTGTTTTTTTCTTGGGCAATAGGAAAAAGCCGCCTTTTGGATAACTCAGCGAAAATCTTAAAAGAATTTTTTTTTTTATGGCACGGTATTAAGGTTTTAATAAGATAAGAGTATGGTACCTTGCCAATTCTGTCCTTGTTTCGTTTGTAATCTTAAAGTTATGCTAGGCAGTGCCATAAGACTAACGACAAGTGTAACAGGTGTAACTTAAATTAGGAAATCTAAACATATTTTAATTAGAACTTAATTTGAAACA
Source organism: Pachymerium ferrugineum (assembly GCA_034686365.1). NCBI lineage: Eukaryota > Metazoa > Arthropoda > Chilopoda > Geophilomorpha > Geophilidae > Pachymerium > Pachymerium ferrugineum. The sequence goes on from JAQGAS010002112.1 coordinate 8,012, forward strand.
ATTTAATTTTAAATTTGTATAATTTAGAGTTATTATTTTTCTTTTCCAAGAAGAAATACTTCTGGGAAAAGAAAAGTAAAAAGTCTAAATGATACAAATTTGCTTACTTAATTCCATTTTTAACCGTTCCATAAAAAATCCATTTGACCAAATTGGTGGGTGTTGTTCTTTCAATCCACATTCTCTCTACTTCTACAATTTCGCAATTTGATTACCTAAGCTTATGACGATTTATTGGATGCGCAGAAAACAAATTTTTGGTCTAATTCCGATCCTGCACATTATGTAAATTGTCATAAGTTGGAGTTTGGACGTTCGTAAAACGTAGTGTATAATAACCATAACAACTTCATGGTTCGGGCTTTTCATAGACTGCAGACAGAGCTACAAGAAAAACGGTAATGATGTACTCATCTGTAATGATGGTTATGCACATTTGCTAAAAATTCCTCTTTTTACATGTATTGCAAAAATGTTTAAACTCTTAGCTTTGCGAGCTGCATTTGCTATGAAAGCAGTGTCAAAACAAACCCAAATTAAAGTTGATTCTGCTATTTACCTTTTTGATTCCGTCGCACATGGCCGTGGCAGCCGCTAGCGACGTTAAGCCTTCTTTCTTTCTTTCTTCTTCTTTTACCTCTTCCTTTTAACTATTAGTTTTAATTTTAGTTATGCTGTGGTCATGGTGTTTTGTCTCACTTTATACAGGCACGTTGTCCGTCGTGTAATGGCGACGTTAAGCCTTTGACCAAGTATATACTTTATGGAGCAAGTTAGCTTTCTTAACTAACTTTTTATTTGGTGGAAAAATTAGTTCTTTATTGACTTTGATTTCATTAATTTCGTCTTCACTGTCACTCTCATCCCCGTTAGTTTGGTGATAGTAGCAAGTGAGGATGATCAGGTGGAGCTTATGAATCTGGGACACATTTTGTTGCAATCCTTTAAATACTAATTCCATGCAGGGAAGCAGAAAAAAAGGATGTAATCTGGCCTACAGCCACATCACATTGCGCCGTACCCTTGCGCGATATAAGATTTTAAAAAATGCCGGTTTTTCTGTTTATGATTCCGGCGTTAGCTTTAACCTTGCCACAGGTGAAATCCTTTAAATTCTCTTCAGGTTTCTTATACTGGGACCAAGGAAAATCAAAAATTCATCAAATTTAGCATTGAACCATGACGCAATTTGATTGGATCATCGTCTCTCGTCACAAAGCTTATTGTGTTTCCTTATTTTATGGATGATTTATTAGAAATGTTTGGTGGTTATCGACTGTCTTTCTTTTTCTTTATATCAAGTTCTGCTTAGCTTCTTGCCTTTTGGGGTGTTATGGTCATTGAGGTATATTTGGTCAAACGAAAGTTATCAAAATGACGCCAAAAACTACTAAAATATATGTGCGATTGACTCGATTGTTTTTATTTTTGGATTTATTTCATTCTCTTTTGCAGTGGGCGTATAGCGCCTTGCTGGTGGTAGCTATGGATTTTTGTTTTTTGGAACTCGATCCGAATTGGGTAAGGTTGAGCTTCAAATTTTCTTTGAACACCAGCTGCATTAATATTTGAATATTTAATATTTGAACACTAGCTTCATTCAAATATTAAACTAAACTATTGCCTAGGTGAGTTTTACAACCTGTGACGTCATATTTGTTAACTGATTTTTGCAGCGGATCATGACTGATGACGTCACATGTTGTTAAACTCACTAAAGCCAAAGTTTAGTTTAATATTTGGATGCAGCTAGTGTAAATTATCGGTTCATCCATTTCGCTTCTATTTCTTTTTCTTCTTAGCTTTCACAGAATTTGTAGCACGCACTTCCTGTTTGAAAGTACCTGACGGCCATGTTGCCGTCAGGTACGTTCGCCAAAAAGTTATTAATTTCCCAATTTCTTCCGTCTGATTGTATGGCCCTGGCAGCCGCTGGCGACTTTAAGCTTCATTTCTTTCTTTCTTTCCGTCGGATTGTTGACTCATTCAGACGTGTGTGGTTTGGCTCCTGAGATTTTCGGATTTTTGGGAACTCTTGGCTGATATTCGTGGTGTTTTTTCATGTGTTTTTATTTTCTTGTTATTGCGTTTCTTCTCAAGGTATTTTTATTTCGTTTCTTTCTTTCTTTCACTATATCATCGTTTCATCTTTCTTTCACTATATCATCGGGATTTAAGTATACTTTGTGGAATAAGCCATACTTACTTGCAGCTTAGTGTTTTCCCGCCGCGTATGACCAATGTTGTCGCTTGCGGCGTTAAGCCCTATTTTTCTTTCTTTCTTTCTTTCTTGTATCACCAGGATGTGTATCAGATGAATTATATCATTTGTACACAATACAACAAGGACTCCTGCTGAAAGTATGCTCATTGCTGTCAAAGCAGCATTGTGAGATTGATTTGCACAGAATTAATGAATTCTGCAAGATGGCGGGTTTTTTTTCTCTCACTGGCTGTCGCTGGCGGCGTTAAGCCTTATTTTTCTTCTTCTTCTTCTTCTCTCACTTATCCTACTTTTTTTAGTGTTTTCTTGTTCTTTTGGAGTACAGGGTAAGTCACCAAAATCTTAACTTTTTACAAGAGGTCGGACGACACCAAAATCTTGAAAATTTCTCATAGAAGTTCATTTTAAATTTTCAAGATTTTGGTGTCACCTGACCATGAATACTGAAAATTTAGACATTATGATTCGACGAACGTATACGGCGGCAATACACACCACAAACACAAAAAAATTTGTGTAAATTGTTCTCCGAACGTATCTGACTGCCATTCGCCAAAAAGTTATTAATTTCATAATTTGTTGCCTAGCATCAGAACTTTTCCTAATTTCCGGTAAACTGCATTATGGGTAGACAAAAGCAATTTTAATACCCAATGAGAGACGATCTCGAATACCTAGCAACCAAAATATCAAAATTAGGACTGTCACACAACATGAAGATTGTGAAATTTGTCAAGATGACGGTTACCATCCGCCATCAGACTGCTGTCAGATCGTTGTACGTTTCATAATTTGTTGCCTTATTTTTCTTCTTCTTCTTCTTCTTTTGGTGTTAAGAATATAGGCTAAGTCAACAAAATCTTAACTTTTTACAAGAGGTTAGGCGACACCAAAATCTTGACTTTTTTCCATAAAAGTCCATGTTAAAAGGTCAAAATTTTGGTGTCGCCTGACCTCCTGTAAAAAGTTAAGATTTTGTTGACTTAGCCTATACGAATCCGACATCGTTTAGAACCGCTCCTTAGCAGCATCCGCAGTCGTTCTTTATTTGTCTGAAAGTTTTAAGGCAAACTTCTGCTTACTGAAAGTAGTTAAATTTCAAAAACAATAATTCTCTGATGGTTCATATGCAAAATCACATCCTTTGTTCAATCAAGATAGTAAGTTTGCCCAAGTTCAGTTACATATGGATGAGTTTGAGGTTTGCAATGCATTAGGGGCAAAAAGGGGTGTCCATAAACTGTTTGTTGTTTATTTCTCATTGTTAAATGTGAAACCACAATATCGCAAACATGGGCTACACAAACTATTAGAGGTGTTTCTCAACGATCTATACACGTTAGGAACTGTTGAAATAAGTATAACGTTACAAGGCAAGCCATATGTACACTTTGTGTATGCTGTGATAGGAAATCAAAAGTACAAAAGCTGACAGATACATTCTGCCAGGCAATGGGAAACCTGCCGTTAATGATTGGCCATATGCTCCCAATAGACAATTTAACAATTATTAGTAATCGCTTTCTTTCTTTACTTGTGTGTAGTGACCAGGACCACCACCATACTTTTTTGATTGGTAGTTGAATCCTGGTTTGACTACCTCGCCATACCAATTTTCAATTGCTTGTCTCGTATGAGCAGTAGCTGCGTCGCCGCCACTTCCAGATGCCCAATAAAGATTTTGCCCGTATGGATTATATGTACATGCTACTTGTATGGATTATGCTTACATGCTTACATGCACTGGGTGTCGCTGGCGGCGTTAAGCCTTCTTCTTCTTCTTCTTCTTCTTCTTGGGTGTCACGTGTGAGCGAAGGGTTGGCCTATCCAACACTGAGAGAGACTCCCGCCTTGCATCATGCGAGGTGTTGCGGCCCCCATCGATGTAACATCTGGTCAAGTTATTAAATGACCCTTTTTTCCCTTTTTTGCTTTGACTTTATAGCTTAGTGTTTCCCCGCCGCGTATGACCTTAGTCATCGCTTGCGGCGTTAAGCCTTATTATTATTATTAATCTTTTTTCCCGTCACACGTTTATTTCGAAATAACATTAATTTTTTGATGTACACAAAATATTTCTCTCAGCCTTGAATAGCTTCGTAATCAACGGCAAGTTTGTCTCCCACTGTAAGGCAATCGTATTGTCGAAGTGCATTCTTAAGTCTAAAAATTTTTAAATATTAAACGTTAGTAATTTTGTTAAACAAACTACATTACATACAAAGTTTTTGGATTGATCGTATGCCTAGATTCATTCATCTAAGAGATCGGTTATTTAGTTTCCCTCGAAGTTCCTGCACTGTTAAAAATAAAGGTGGTACACAACACCTAAGTTGTCACTATATGGACCTCCTAAAAGTGATTGTAAACACCC
>JAQGAS010002113.1:0-12606 GCA_034686365.1 Pachymerium ferrugineum
ACTTATCTCGTCACTCATCATTTAATTTTTTTTTTTCCTTTTCCAGGTTTATTGTAACAATTTTGTATAAAAGTGTGTCTATTTTCAATAAAATTTTTACTATTTGATGAATATTCAAACTGCACGAAGTTGACACGTAAGTCCATTTCATTTTCGTTCAAATTTTAAGATTAGTTTAAAATGACTACAATATTAGTTGGCAATGATGACCAATTGTATCCAGACCAATTTAAATATGTGCTCCGATACGCCCCCTTCCCCCTCCCAAAATAAAAAAAAAAAAAAAATTTTAAAATAATATCACGACATACACCATTTTACCGTTTTTTCTCCTCAGAACCTTTTAAAATGAAAATCATAACCATTTTCATTTGCCTGCAAGTTTACTGCTTTGACAGTTCCACTTCCCAATATCTGTCAGGAGCAGAAATATTGACTTCAGATTTAGAGCTTCCACAGACGGCCTAGAGCGATTAAAACATCTCTGACAGGTGTTAGTGTTTTTCTAATCCTTTTCCCTCTTTTTCGAAATTTTTATGCAAAATTTTTTTCTATTACATAACAAAAAGATTTTCATCAGGTTTTTTTTTTACTTTAAAATTTGTCTTAATTGCTGAGTAACACACATGGACAGACATTTTTACACGTTCTAGCTAAAATTAAGTGAAAATAAAATTGCTAATAAAAGAAGTAGTAGTTAAAACAATAATGTGGTGGATAAAAAATGGTTGAAAAAAGTTAATTGGACACAAAATTTGTGTTTTAAAATTAAAAAAAGTGGAAAAGCGAATTTTTACTTGCCTTAACGTTTACTAAAGAATAAAATAGTGTCAATAAGAAATTGTTGTTCACTTCGAAAAAATAGAACACACTCTGCGGAATGATGATTTTAAGATAAAATATTTATTAAAAAAAAAAAAAAAAAAAAACAGAAAGTGCACTAAGATTAAAAATAACCGAAATTCAGTAACCATACACACGCAGGTTCTTTTCAATGCTGACGTTTTCTATTGAAAAGACAGATGTCATTTAAAACCGCGCAGCAAGCAGCTGTTACATCCTGAATTCGTACTCCCACCTATTTCCCAATAACAGCCAAATTCGGACACACTGACAAAAAAATTTGTTGAAATAATCATATTTTCTTCTAAGAAATGATAGAAAAATTTAAACTTATTAAATTACTGGTCAAACATTACAAGTTTTCTTTGTTTATCTCTTCCCTACTTTAAAATTTCAATTGCAAAATTTTTAGTTCTATGACATTACAATTTTATTAGTCAGGTGTCCTTTTGTGTAAATGCCCGACAAAGCCTCACCATGCACCTACACAAATTCAGTTTGTTATTTATAAGTGGGTCCAACATAGGTAAATACTACACCACTTCGAACTGCAGTAGAGTAGGTAATACATACACTTTCTCTTTGGTTTGTACTATTTACACAAAACGGAATCGAATTCAGTTGTATAATTTTTTTTTTCCTCTGCTCAGAACACCTCAAAAATGAAGTTCTTAACTATTTTCATTTGCCTGCAAGTTTCCTGCTTTGACAACTGCGCCTCACAAAATTTGTCAGGAATATTGAATCCAGCTTTAACACTACCACAGAACTATCTAAACACTTTGCAATCAGAAAGTTTAACCCCAAGTGAGTCTTAAATTTAAAAATTCAAACGTTTTGGAACTAAAACATTAAATATTCAGATACTGGCTGCACCTACAACGGACATTGCACTAACCAGTTTGTGGAAGATGCTGCAACACTTAGTTCTTACATGATTGAATCCAGGTAGGAATTTAATAGCCACTTGGCACATTTTTCTTACAATTTCATATTGTTTTTTTAAGGTACAACACAACCTTAATAAGCAATGAAGCAATAATAAAAAGCTTGACTATCAGTCTTCTTAACAACTTTAGCCTAGTCATAACCCAAAGTGTTTGCTCATCATATGCTAGCGATAATTCATCTAGACGAGATACGTGGCAGTTTAAAGTTGATAATATTCATATGAATATGGAGATTGTAGATGCCACTCCAAACGCTTTACTCTCTTTCTTAACAAAGTGAATTATAGTGACTAAAATAGTGAAATTTGTACAATGTTTTACATTTTTCCATTTCAGATTGTTGACTAACCCTGGTTCATTCTTGCAAGAAGTTTGTGACGAACCTCCAAGTTCGGCTAATCTGGGTCTACCAGAACTACCGAGTCTAAGTGGTTCGTGTTTAACCAACTTATTGACCGCAAGTACAGCGACATCTGGTGTTTATAGTAGTAACATAAAAAATGTAGTTTTTGGATCTGACATAACCGCTCACAAAGATGGCACCTACACTAACAATTTCGCTGGAGTTATTGATGAAAGCGCTTTAGCATTTTATGGTACCAAATGCTCTGGTGGTAATGGGTTTAACTTGATTTGTGAATGTATTTTGACTGATCAAATAATGCGTGTCGTGTTAATAGCTCTTGTTAATACATTATCTTCTTGTTTGGTTACTAGCTATGTTAGTGAGAATAACGGTTTGGACTTTTTCTTTTGTCCTTATCAGTAAAGTTTGATAAAGTTGTGATTCACTTTTATTTTTGGTTCAATAAAGTTTAAATCTATAATTAATGGTTATAAAATGGGTGTCTCATTACTTAAAAATTTCAAACATTCTGATACAGCAAATTCTTAAACTTAATAAAAAACATTGACGAAATTGTCATTACTAGTGTTCTTAAATTGGTGGTAAATAGGTCATGTAATATATAATGTAACATGTAACATGTAACATATAATCATTTAATTAAAAATAAAGTTTAAACCGTTGAATGAAATTGTGGTATAAAATCATTAGTAGTTTTATTACATAGTTTTCTTATTTAAAAAAAAAAAAAAAAAACCATTTGTGTTAAATTTGCAAAAAAGCTGGAGTAAAAGTAGGCTAAATTACTGTACTGCAAAATATCGAAGTAAATATTTTAGAAATTATCAAATGCATGTTAATAACGATCTTAAATCAATTTTTTAAAATGTCCTGCATAAGTCTAATTAAAATTTGAATGGAAAGCGTTATGTAATAAATCTAATAAACAAGTAATATTCATTTTTGCGTTTTGTAATTCCTACTCCTGCTACATGATGGCAGCACTACACTGCAGTATGCACAACGTTGAATAAAATATGCCTATTATCGCACTTTTGGGCCTTAAATCTTTGAACCTTTCTGTCATTATGGAATTTTTTCAAATGTATTGTATTTCAATTTTTTAACTTTAACTTCCTCTTTTTTCAATCACATCCTGAGCTGCTGTAACTTAATAACCAGTTTAAGGACCATTTATCTCGTCACTGTCATCATTTAATGACTTAAAAAAAATTCATTATTTCCTCGTTTATTGTAATTATTTTGTATAAAAATGGGAAGATTTTTTAAGTAATTTTATTAGATGAATAATCAAACTCTACACCAAAAGCTGACTTGTAAGTATATTTCATAGTTTATCATCTTTCCATCTTAATTTTAAGGTTACGTGTATACTGACCAATTGTATAAAGATTTGATATGTGGGCTCAACTTGTAATGGCTTGAAATATATACGGAACTTAAAAAAACAAATATTTCACGATGTTTAGGTCATTTTTATTGTCTGTCCTTTAACAAGCAGATTTTTTTTTATAACTATGAATTTTCAAGGCCCTCTACTGTTTATAGTTTGGAGAAATATTTCACCCGTTGTAGAATATTAATTTGCTAATGCATCTGCTTAAAACAACTGTCTGTGCTTATAACAGGTGCGTTCAATTTCTAAAAGTAAAAGTGACTTCTTCTTTTCTCACGAAAGCAAAAGTAACTATCAGTCACTTTTAACACACCAAAAACACACATTCTATTGGTTCACTTATCAATGACTGCGCATGCGCAGCCACCGCATAAACCTGGATCGAAAGTCACTTAGGTCACAAAAGTGACTTTTGCCTTTCTAAATTGAACGCATCTAAACCGTTTAGTCTAAGAATCCTTTTACAATCATTAACTGATAGATACAAGTCTAAATTATTTAAAGTTTACCAATTTTACACATTAATTTCGTTATAACTTACAGAATTTAGCCATACCCAAAATGAAAGCTCAATTGATCATCTTCCTACACGGCTTTTACTTCCTCAGTGGTGCCGCAAATTTACTAGGTGACTTACCAGATGTAGATGAAACAATACAAGAAATAGGACAAGTTCCGCAAGGTATTTCGGATGCTACAGGTGTAACCCCAAGTAAGCTTCAATTAATATAAAGTACCACTTAAATATTAACTAAAATATAAATACTTTAGATAGCAAATGTTCATACAACAAAAGATGTACTGAAGTAATGATTAATGCTTCCGAGCTGTTTACTACTGCTGTCGTCTTATCTGAGTAATTCATTCGGAAAAATGACAATTTTTTCACTAGTCATTTAAATTTTCTTTGCAGTTTCAACATTACACTAATAAGCAACGCGGGTATTATCAAGAAATTAAACCTCAAATTTCTTGATGATTTTAAACTCACTCTTTCACAAAATGTTTGTTCCACTTATGGTCCTAATAACTCAAGTAGAAGAGACACCCAAGAATTTACCATGGACAATTTGCGTTTGACACTGGAGATTAGCGCCACTCTTTCGACTGACCCTTTCACCTTATTAAACCAGTAAATTTCTATTCTATTTCAAAAGTTGAAAAAGGTTTCCTTTCATCTCTTATTTTGCAGACTGAATCAAGATATCGCAACAAACTTAAAAAACGTTTGTCCCAAACCTACCAAAATTACTGGCATAACTCCAACATTGCCAAGTTCCCTTTTAGGCACTACATGTGTGGACTCACTTTTAAACGTAGCATTACCACTAACTGGAGTCTTCACTACAGACGTGAAAAATGTCACTTTCATGTTGGATGCCACAGCTCAACAAAATGGTAATTGGACCGTTAACACTGCAGGAATTGTAAATAAAGACGCCATTATCTTGTATAACACTAACTGTACTAGCAGTTCTGAGTTGGTTTGCAATTGCATTCTGACTGAACAACTAATGCGACTACTTTTCACCCCTATTTTTAATGTACTTATTCCATGTCTCCTTCAAAATGACATAGACGACAATCCAAATTACAACTTTTTTAGATGTCCTATGTAAACATCAATAAATTGCTACGATCTATGTAAAACCTTAAAATTAATAAAAGTCGGGATAAAATAATCCCAACAAGTAACATTCAAGTTTTTGTGTTTTCTAATTCCTACTCCTGCTACATGGCGGCAGCACTGACCTTCAGTACGAGCAAATGTTGAATAACACAAAAAGGCGGGACTCGTGCCTGTTGCTTATTATCGCAGTTTTGGGTCTTTGATCTTTTAACCTTTCTGACATTATGGAATTTTTTCAAATGTATTGTATTTCAATTTTTTAACTTTATGTTCCGCTTTTTACATACACATACACATACTGTAAATTAAAACGATCAATGTAAGAAAGATGGGGCTATTGTCATCTGTTTCCGTATTAAGGGTAAACTTCGAAAATAATTTATAAGAATTTAAAGGAGTTATATAAGTTCACAGAAAAAAAACAGTTGTTAATCGAAATTTGAAATCGATTGAAATATCGAATGCTTTAATCGATTTACTTGTCATTGCTGCCACGCGGTAGCGGCACTGACCAACAATTACATGAATTTTTTTGAAATTAGTCTAAATTCAAACACCATTGACTTTTTTTTTTGTTTTTATATTTCTAAATCATGTTTTCTTGTTTTTATTCAATTTTGCCTACTTTGGGCATTTTATTTTTCTATCTTCAACCTTTCCTTTTCTATTCTATAAATTTGTTCTTGTTCAAAATTTGTTCGATTCTCGTTTTTAAATTTGTCTTATCTTAAAAAAAAAAAAAAAAAAAACAGGAACCTGTAGAAAGGTATTTTTCAACCTTGACATTTCCTACTGAAAAGAACAGATGTCATTTAAAACCGCACAGTAAGCAGCTGTTGCATCCTGAATTCGTACTCCCACCTATTTTCCATTACGTAACAGCCAAATTCGGACACACAGACAACAAAATTTGTTGAAAAATTATATTTGCTTCTAAGAAATGATAGAAAAATTTAAACTTATTAAATTACTGGTCAAACATTACAAGTTTTCTTTGTTTATCTCTTCCCTACTTTAAAATTTCAAATGCAAAATTTTTAGTTTTATGACTTTACAATTTTATTAGTCAGGTGGCCTTTTGTGTACATGCCCGACAAAGCACTCACCATGCACCTACACGAGTTCAGTTTGTTATTTATACGTTGGTTAACATAGGTGAGTACTACACCACTCCGAGCTGCAATAGGTAATACACACACTTTTTTTTGGTTTAACTTTTTTAGTTTTTCTGTTTACACTAAACGGAATCGAATGCGAAACAAACCACATATCAAAAAAGAGCTCACAACGCACCTCTCAACCAAAATTCAAAGTACCAAGGGTTGTAATGTAAAAGTGTCAATATTCTTTTTTAAGTGTGAAGTAAACCTCAACATTTACACTTAAACTTACTAGTTAAATCGGTATTTCCACCAAAGGCAAACCTCATTTTTTTATATTATGCTGTATAGATGGATTTATTTGCACCAAAAGTAAAATAATTGAGTATAGATAAAACCGCCTAATCTTATATACCAGTTTTAATCTATTATAACATTCTAATTTCCATTTTTTTTTCAGAATACCTAAAAATGAAGATCATTACTGTTTTCCTTTGTCTGCAGGTTTTATACTTTAACAGCTGTGTTTCGCTGTATTTCTCTGTAAGATTGCCAGATGAAGATTTAAAACTACCATACAAATATCTAACAGCTTTTCAATCAGAAAATTTAACCCAAAATAAGTTAAAAGTTGGAACATTAAAATTTCTTGGTTTTTAAATTTCAGCGGTGCCTGTTTTAACTCCTACTTGCACCTACAATGCAGACTGCACTAACCAATTTGTGGAAGATGCTGGTCTCATCACTGCCTTAATGGTTGATACAGAGTAGGGATTTAATACCAATGCTGCACATTTCCTTACAAATTTATTACTTTTTTTTTTTTTTTTTTTTAACTAGGTATGATGCAACCCTCATAAGCAATGTAGCTGTAATAAAAAACTTGACTATTACCCTTCTTCAAAACTTTAACCTAACAATAGGCAAAAATGTTTGCTCAATTTATGCTAGCAACAATTCATCTAGAACAGATACTTGGCAGCAGACAATTGATAATATTCGTATCAATATGGAAATTGTAAATGCCACTCCAGATGCTTTACTTTCTTTCTTAACAGAGTAAGTGGGACTAAAATTATAAGTTTAACTTTGCCAACTTTTTGACTGAACAATGCCCCATTTTGTCCATTTCAGGTTGTTGACTAACCCTGGTTCAATCTTGCAAGAAGTTTGTGGAGAAACTCCAGGTTCGGTTAGTTTGGGTCTACCAACACTAACAACACTAGCAAGTCTAATTACTTCTGCGTCTGCGTGTCTAACCTCGATAGGCAAGGCCACTACAGCGGCATCTGGTGTGTACAGTAGTAACATAAAAAATATATTATTTGGGTATGACAGAACCGTTTACAAAAACGGCACCATACTAACAACTTAGTAGATCCAAATTTCTATCTAACGGCCGTGCCTTTTTTTTTTTTTAAAAGAATGTATGAAATGTTTATACCTCATAAGATTTTAAAAAGTTTCTCGTGCTGTTTTACTTTTTTTTAAAAGAATGTATGAAATGTTTATACCTCATAAGATTTTAAGAAGTTTCTCGTGCTATTTTACTCGAGGTCAGAAAAAATATATTTCATAGACTCCAATTCTGGTTTTGCAAATTTTACTTAATAAAATAAAAACGTTGACTAAATGACCTGCAAAAATACGCAAACTCTTTAGAGCGTGAAAAATTACAAATGTATACACCGACTAGAGTGCATCGCATCGCGGGGAAAAGGTGTACGGACGTTGCCCGTACCCTCCCGGCCGATCCCGGGCAAAGGCCCGACCCTTCCCCGTTGCCGGCAATGCGGGGACTGCGGCGGCCGATACCGGGCAAAGAGGGCTGTACTTCTAGTTACACATGGGTAAATGACAAATTTTTGTCATTTTACCTGTAGAATTTTTTTTAAAGTGAAGTTTTTAATTTTTAATTATAAAAGGATGCCAGATTAGCCCAAATCCAACTTGCTGTGTCAAAGATAGCAAAGTTGGACCTTATAGGCTTCAGTACCTAACACTCGAAAGATTACGAGTGAAAATGTTCAGCAGAATACAGAAACATATCAAAAATTTCCATTGCACAGTGGAAAATTCCTGGCGATAGTGGAATTTTTTTAAAACGTGTTGCATTTAACATTAATTCCTCATTATGCTATCATATCCTGAGCTGCTGTAAATTAATAACAGGTTTGAAAACCACTTATCTCGTCACTCATCATTTAATTTTTTTTTTTCCTTTTCCAGGTTTATTGTAACAATTTTGTATAAAAGTGTGCTATTTTCAATAAAAATTTTTATTAGATGATGAATATTCAAACAGCACGAAGTTGACACGTAAGTCCATTTCATTTTCGTTCAAATTTTAAGATTAGTGTAAAATGACTATAATATTAGTTGGCCAATTGTATCCATACCAATTTAAATATGTGCTTCAGTACTCCCCCCCCCCCCCCTCCCAAAATAAAAAAAAAAAAATTTTAAAATAATATCACAATAGATACACCATTTTACCATTTTTTCACCTCAGAACCTCTTAAAATGAAAATCATAACCATTTTCATTTGCCTGCAAGTTTACTGCTTTGACAGTTCCACTTCACAAAATCTGTCAGGAACAGGAATATTGGCTTCAACTTTAGAGCTTCCACAGAACTATCTAAACACTTTGACATCAAAAGATTTAACACCAAGTGAGTCCAAAATCTTGAAATATTCAATTCACTTGAAACTCATACGTTCATTATTCAGATATCGGTTGCACCTACAACGTAAACTGTACTAACACAATTTTGGAAGTCCTTGCAGTACAGACTGCTTTCTTGGCTGGACCTGGGTATTAATTGAATACTTAATAACTTGTACATTTTTATAACAAGTTTATTTCCTTTCCACAGCGGTTATAGCTCAACCTTACTAACCAATAAAGGAATAATAAAAAATTTGACTTTTAACAGCTCTTTCTAACTATAATCTAACGTTAACACAAAGTGTTTGCTCATCTTTTGCTAGCGACAACTCATCTAGAAGAGACACGTTTCAGTATGAAGTTAATAATATACAAGTGATGATGGAGTTTGCAGATGCCACTCCAAACGCTTTTTTAGATTTTTTAACAAAGTAAGTTGGATTCTAGTTACTAAATTATACGCTTAAAGACTCACCAATTTTAATGGGGCGAAGTCGCTTCGGTAGTTCTAATAATGGCCGCAGTTGTGACAATGGTGGCGCGTCGGTACTGCCAGGTGGAACAGGAAATACATACATACACCTGGCAGTACCGACGCGCCACCATTGTTAGAACTGCGGCTATTATTAGAACTACTGAAGCGACTTAGCCCCACTGAACACCACTACATTTTTGCTTCTTTGCAGCTTATCAGCTTCATCTCAAAAGTTTTGTGATAAATCTATAAATTCGGCCAGTCTAGGTCTACCTACACCACCAAGTGTAAGCTCTTCGTGTTTAGGTGCCGTGTCAGGCTCGTTAACGGGTTCCCCAGGGGTATCTGGCGTGTACACTACTAACATGAAAGGTCTCCTTATCGGGAAAGACGTAACCGCTCACAAAAATGGTAGCTACACTTACAACTTCGAAGGAGTTATCGACGAAACCGCTCTACAATTGTATGGTACCACATGCTCTGGTGATAATGGATTTCAGGTTTTTTGTGAATGTATTTTGACTGACCAAATAATGAGAATGGTTGCAATAGTTATTATTAATGCAATTATACCTTGTTACAGTGGGGCCGCAATAGTTTGTCCTTTTCAGTAAAACACTTAAAAGTGATCTTAAACTGTAACTATCCTTGTCAATAAAGTTGTCTGTTCCTGAACGTTTCACTGTTATTTATATTGTAACATAGAGACTATCATATTTCTGCACCTCTCAAAGCAAAGTTGTAAAAAGATATAGCAAAACTTTGTACTTACATTTGAAGTTTTCTTAAATGGTTGCACGTCCGCACTCAAAATGTTGTAAAATGAATGTCCTTTCGCATACCCCTAAAAGTCAGTTGGGCCTGAGCTTCTAATGTGGCTATTGAACACATTCTTTTCTCAACTAGCACACGGTGTTGTGGACGATTCAATTTTTCTTCTACTTGTTGTAATTATGATGATTTCTATTTCAAGTTTCTGTAGAGATTAAAATTTCAAAAAAAAATTATTTATAATATAAAAATTTTATTTGAAACTATAAAAATATTTCAAAAAAATTTCCTTGTATAGTGGAAAATTCCATCGTAAAATGAAGTTTTTTCAAATGTATTGTATTTCAATTTTTAAACTTTAATTTCCTCTTTTTACAATCACATCCTGAGCTGCTGTGTAAATTAATAACCAGTTTGAGGACCACTTATCTCGTCACTGTCATCATTTAATGACGTAAAAAAAAATTCATTATTTCCTCTTTTATTGTAATAATTTTGTATAAAAGTGGGTAAATCTTTAAATAATTTTATTTGATGAATATTCAAACTGTGCACCCAGCAGACATGTAAGTCCATTTCATAGATTGTCGTCTTTCCAATATTTAAGTTTAGGGAAATATTGATCAATTGTGTATGTAGATTTGACAGGTGGGCTCAACTTGTAATGTCTTGAAATATACGGAACTTAAAGAACAAATATTTCACAATTTCTAGATCATTTTTATTGTCTGACCTTCAACAAGCAGATTTTTTTTAATACTATTTCTACTATTTATAGTTACATGTGCAATCAGACAATGGAGGCGGATTCAGAATTTTCCAGCTAGGTTTTGCTCAGATTTACAAATTTGGAGACCTTCACCAAATGTTTTGTATAGGGGTACAGGACCATAATCGAATTTGTCGTGTAGATAAAGCATATTTATTCCCACGTACTTACGTACACGAGTGAAACAGCCAAAATAATCCCAACAAGTTTTTGTGTTTTCGTAATTCCTACTCCTGCTACATAGTGGCAACACTGCCCTTCATTATGATCAATGTTGAATAACATAAAAAGTCCGATTCGTGCCCCT
Source organism: Pachymerium ferrugineum (assembly GCA_034686365.1). Taxonomy (NCBI): domain Eukaryota; kingdom Metazoa; phylum Arthropoda; class Chilopoda; order Geophilomorpha; family Geophilidae; genus Pachymerium; species Pachymerium ferrugineum. The sequence continues at coordinate 11,279 of JAQGAS010002113.1, forward strand.
TGCCTATTATCGCACTTTTGGATCTTTGATCTTTTAACCTTTCCGTCATTATGGAATTTTTCCAAATGTGATTGCTCATATCTTAAGCTATTGCCTACTTTAAAATTGTAATGCAAAATTTTTAGTTTTATGACTTTACAATTTTATTAATCACCATGCACTTACGAATTCAGTTTGTTATTTATAAGTGAGAAAATGTGAATACTACACCATTTCGAACTGCAAATTATATATAATATAAAAATAATATAAATTTTGTGTAGCTGGACGCCCAGCTTACTTGGCTCAATTTACAGTGAGCTGTTTTTGTTTACGATTTTAATATTGACTACAACGACTATTTTTAACAATTTTTATATTTACTTTTCAGCTTTAACTTCGTAAAATGAATCGTCATTTAATTCCGTTTGTAATATTTTCCGCCTTCATCTACGTTGATGCCGGCGGTATATTACCTACTTTGGAACAAGTAGTAACAAACGTCGAGCAATCTGTTAGTAACACTCTACAGGACACAGTCGATCCACTTATTGGTACTCGATCTTCTACAAAACCAGCAACGAATGCCAATCAAGATGCAGTGCCACAAAGTAAGTGATGAAAAATTAAAATTAATATTTCAACTTTATCATTACAGATATAGGATGTCAAAACAATAAAAAATGTACGAGAAAGGAAAATGCAACTCTACAACTCCTTCAAGACTTGGGACATAAGTATTCTATCACTTAAACTTGAATATGCAAAATTAATAATTCCTCAAATTTCTATTCAAGATATTTACCTCCGAATAATGAAGAAGACAATTTCACTATAACACCAATACCAAAGAAATTCCACATGTCATTGATTAGTACTATATGCACCAATGTGTTGACAGACAATTTCACAAAAGTTGAATCCACGTTTATTAATATCAGTTACTACAGATTGTGCGCTGCGTTTGACTTGCAAGAAATGATGAAGGATTATACAAAATCGAAACAAATGTAAAACAACACGTTCAAATTTGTTTCAAAATAATTACTTTTTTATTTTCTAGGTCACAAAAGACAAACAAACTGCAATGATGAACGTTTCTTTTTGTTCCAAGGAAGTGACTGCAGAAGCATTGAATAAACAATTACCTCAGAAGTGCTTGAAGATAATCAAAAAAGCAAATGCAGACTATGAAAATCTAGGTTCTGCACGGTTTTGTACAACTGTTTGGAATGTCACACTTTATGTTATGTACACGGGCTATGCTAATGACACATTTCCTTGGAATGTAACTTATATAGCGATGTACCCAAAAGGTGGAGTTCAATTTGATGATACAATTTGTGAGG
>JAQGAS010002114.1:0-12601 GCA_034686365.1 Pachymerium ferrugineum
CAGGTTCTGTCCTGGTGCCGAATTAGCTTCATGTAGCAAGTAGGGATCCCTCTATTCTGCGATACAGAGGCTGAGATGGGTTACCTAAATGAAAAATCACCTCTGTATTCAGAACGCTTTTAACACAACACTATGAATTGATCATGGCCCATATAATTTTTAATACATAACCCGGGATGATCAGCTCTTAGTGGATGCTTGGTTTCGTTGTGTATTAATCTGTATGCCGGCAGCTTTGCGACTGCTGGGGTTTTCTCCGGCGTTGTCTCCAGATTTACGAATAGTTGAATCTTCCTTTGTCGCTTTTAAGAGCAAAACCAGTGATGGGTATTTTTTGGTTATAGTCGAATGGCGTAAGGACTTCTATTGGTGACAACTATATCCCGAAAGATTATTCGCTCCTGGTGCCGAATTAGCTTCATGCAGCAAGTAGGGATCCCTCTATTCTGCGATACAGAGGCTGAGATGGGTAACGTGGATGAAAAATCATCGCTGTATTTAGAACACTTTTAACACATCACTATGAATTGAACATGGCCCATAAAATTGCCGAAAAAATCGTATTCTTCCGTTATAATGTCAAAACTACTACTGTCCTCGTCTTGCGCATACTCAATCCCACCTATAAATGGGTCATAGTCTTCCCATACTTCCTGGTCATCTTCATCTTGGACCTGGCCCGAGTATTCAACGACATCGAACCCATTTAATCTTCCAACGGAAAGTCCAGGCTTTCCTTGGCCTTTGTTATGGGCAGTCGTTTGTCCCACAGGTACTTAACTCGATCACTGGTTGGTGTGAGTTTGGTACTACAGCTGGCATTGTCTAGTGAGACCCTACTGTTGGATCTGGTCTTATATAACTGCCGACACCTTGTGCTTCCTGATGGAGCCATTCTGTGTATTTGGCATACTCTGCCTTTCCTTCCATTGTTGTATGCGTTTCATATAGATTGTTAATCCGGTCTTGATTTTATATGACATAAGCTTTAATTTTGTCAAATGTTGTTCGTGGCAGAGAGCTGTGCTTATCTTCCGGGTTGCTCACGTGAGTAGGCGTGACTCCAGAGGGGTGACACGCGACTAAGTAATTTAGGTGGACACAGGCTGCCTACTGGGAGGACTTTAATGTTGTCTAGGGGAGGGAAAATCACCACACTTAAATAAATGAACAAATATTAACCGTTTTATTCGGCATGAGAGTTAAAAGAATGAGAAAGTTAATAAAACGAGAAAGTCTGTGAAAGTCGAGAACTTCAGGCTCTCTCTGGTGAGTTAATCCCACACTGCTTCCTCCGAATCGAGCTCTTTTAATTAAAAATATATAGAAGTCCTTGCACTGTTGTGCCAATAACTTGAAATAGCGTTGCTTGGCACGCGTTATTGAGGTCTCGGTGCCCTTTGAAAGAAGAGATTTGTTGAGGGATCAGAATGAGATTCGAACTTTGATCCCTTCTCTCCTCTCCCAATTGGAATTCGCACCAGAATGCGCCATCAGCACAGAATATGAAGGAGAAGGGAAAATTATCATTCAATTCTTTTTATAAATAAATATGAATTGATACTGCTTTTCTGATTAAAGTAGAGCTCAACTTGTATTGCATTCTAGCTTTTTGCCAACAACTATTAATTGAAGTTGCTGCTGTATTTTTGCAGAATTTTCTTCCAGTGTTTGATGTGAATAAAGGAAGTCTTTTATTCAACATCGAGTATATTTCCAATTGAAATATATTCGAGCATCCTCTGGCAGTTCCTGTGTTCGAGACGAGACGGAGGATCCAAGCTGTTATTTAGTATTTAATCCCCTTTTTATTGGATTAAATATTACTAGTGTATATGTCTCTTGTTCTCTCATAATTATTCTCATGGAATGTCGTCAACAACAACTAATTTTCTTAAAAACATTCTCCCAAAAAATGAGTTTTTTACCCATCTAATCTAATATATAAACTCCCATGTAATTCTTGATCCCGTAATTTACAGAGCTTTACTTTCGCCGAGGGATGGGAGCTATTGCTCTAAATTACTCACACGGCACACGCACTTCTCGTCAGCCATCTGCTCACTAACACCCATCGCCGCCATTTTCATTACGACTACCTAGCGATAAAACAACTAGAGGGGGTCCCCAGCAGCTCATACGTCGCGCCGGCTGCCCTTTTTCAGCTGCCCCTTACAATCCCAGACTGAAATTCCCCCTAACAAACAACTCACTTTAAATCACTTCCGGTCAGCTGACATCAATCTACAACCCCAATAAAATTCCTCTCACCTTCCCCCCAAACACACTACAATTTACGTACTTTTACCTATCAACCATCAAGTTGGAAAAACCAGTTTTCAAAAATAACACAGTAGGATCCATTCTAATGGAAATATTAATTAAATGAGAACAGCACCCTTTTAGTTTTGACATTGCACAATCTCTAAAAGGTCTGCTTACTTCCACAAACATAACAGGCACATAATGCTTGCCATCCACAGAATTTCAACTACCTTACTCTTAGTCTACTTCCCAATCCTTACTTTTTTTGTGTGATTGTATGCGGCTCAATTTTTGCATTACTTCAATGTAAACAGGTGTGAACCTAGAGATTTAGCGTGCCTCCATTCTTATTTTTTTTTATTTTTAGTAATGGAATTAGGGCTACAAAAGCTGAGCAGCCGTAGAAAATAGTCAAACAATCTATATCATGTCTGCTTCTAATGTGAACAAGTGTGAACCTAGCTTTACAGAACTTACAAATGTTTTACTTCAGTACCCATACTTAGCAAATTGGATTTCAGGTACGATCCAAATCACACTTATATAATATAAGCCTCTTGCTATGCAAGAGTGCTTATATAGGTTACACATGCAGATGTAATAAGTTAATTAGTTACATTTGTTATACCGTCTCATTATGACCTCAGTAGTGAATGTCAACTTGCATTTTTCTTTTTTTAAAACACTCAATTAATTAATTCCATCTACAGAGGGCGTAATTTAAAAATTCAAAGGAAATATTTTCGCCATCATTATTATTATTATTATCATCCCAGATGATTAGCATGAAAATGGAGTGCGCTATGGACGCCATTAAGAGGGATGGTGCGGGTAGGTGGAGCACTCCAGCTGCCGTTAGGGTGAGGTACAGCACACGACGAAAGGAGAACTCTGTTCTTTATCTTGATTGCAGCACATGCTACTCGCGGAACCCAGGTTGAGGGCGCCCTCTCTACTGACCTCAGCGTGTGGGTGGAAGATAAAAATCTGCTTCCTGGTCGCAGGTGAAAAAAGATTTTCGTGTATAGTTCACCTGGGTGAAGTGGTAAAGAGCAGATGGAAAGAGGTTTCTCCTAACAAATCAAGTGAGGAGAAAAATAAATAAAGTTGCTTCATTTTTTTTTATATACATATATAAAATTTTTTATCTTCTGCTCTTTTATGAGTAGGAGTAAAAGTGTCATTAGGGGGCATTGGTTTTGCTTAGTAGGAGGGCGCTAATCTGTCAATTGGGTGAAGTCTGTCCTGATTGGAATTTAATCAGTATCAGGGCATGGGGGGAATGTCGAGGAAAACTAGTCCTCGGGGAGAGATCAATGGCGACCAAAGTGAGCGGCATCTGTCGAGTATGTATCAGTTTTTTTTTAATGTTTCATGATGTAAAGAAGTAAAAAATTGTCACCTCAGAAATCCAGAAAATTATATTTTCATTACTCAATTTTAAAAAAATTGTTTTCGTTTTCTCAAACCGCAGTAGCCATATTTCTAACAGTAAGAAATAGTGACACGCCATTCCATTTGTGTAATGGTTAAGTACGCTATCCTATTTCCCGCCAACTTTATCAATCGCTATTTGCACATTCACACTGGTTCACAATCACACACGTGCTTTTCTTGTAGGAAAGTAGAAATTACGCAATCATGCATTATGGGAAAAATAAGGCTAGTGCAAGTAGTAAGTAGTTGAGTGTTTCAGTAAGTTTTGTTACGATCATAATTTTCACGTCCATACTGGTTCACACTTGGGTTTACGCAACAGTAACGAGTTGTTTTCGGCAACATAATTTTTACATAACCAAGCGGCTCAAAAACTCATTTCAAAAATAAATTATAAAAGGGGGAAAAAAAAGCCTATCAATTCAAATAACTTAAATCGATATACCGCCTCCCTTTTCAATACTTACAATTTACATTGTCGCCAAGCCGAAGCGTTGTTTGATTTCCCCGACTGGAAGAACCCACCTGGCCTACCGATGGCCCTCACTTCATTTCTCACCTGAAAAAAATCAAGCTTTTATTAACACAGTGACATTAGTTCAAAAAACAATTTTTTTACTATGATTACTTAGTGTTAGTTAATGGCTTTTTCTATAAGGAGAAGGGATGCTATCAAAGTGATATTAATCATCTGAAAAAAACGGGGGAATAAAATAAGGGAGAGGGTGGAAGCAAAAAAAAATGCAATCAGCAAATGAAGGCGACCCATCGACCTTTAATCTCAATCTGAGAGGTATTTAGATGACCAATTTCACCCCCTCATCCCCTACCGTTCGTCATTCACCGCCCGACACGCGCCAACTTGACACGCTCCAAACGAAGGGGTCTAAGTATTTTTTTTCCATAACATCACGCCTTGATTAGATACGCTAATCACATCTTTGAAGGAAGTTAAAAAAAAAAAAAAATGGCACGCGTAAAGTTTCCCATAATTCATCAAGCGACGTGATTAATATTTCAATTTGAGTTTTAGAGCTTTGAACAGATGTGAACAAGTGGAACATAACATTGAATTAAATCTTAACTTTTAATAATTCTAATTTAATCCAACTGCATTAGTAGTATAGAAACGTAATGGTGGTGTTACTGGGTGCACACTTGTGCTTTTCTACTTACTACATTTTAAAAGTAGCTCTATCACTATTCTTTCATTATTAGCAGTAGTGGTTTGAGGGCACTTCTGCGTTACTTCAGTGTGAACACAGGTGTGAAATTAAGTGCACTTGCGCAGAACTGCCAATTTTTGGTTTATTCTATGCGTGCCAGGAAAAAACTGAATAGTCTACAAACTGCTAACATAAGTTTAGTTACATTTCGGTTCACACTTGGACACAAAGTGGAAGTTATGTTAAGTTGGGATTTTTTCAGTGTGTCTGGATATTACCACTATTTTTCTACACGTATTGTTATGTGCAGGTCGCATAACAGTAGTTAAGAGTCCCGTAATCAAAGTTGAGTTGTACCCCTCCTACTCCCCCCCTGTGGGAAAAATAAGGAACAAAAGATTGCGGTCCTTCTGTTAGCCCTCTATGAAACGCCATATGGCGCGTTTGCTTTTCAAAATTTGCATTGTGGAACATTGTGAGCACGCGTTCTGCATCGCAGCACGCGACTCTACAAAAGGGTGTGTGGAAACGCTACAATTGTGTGCATCGATACATAATTTAGTGGATTTTTCCAGATTTAAGTCAGAAACTATTTCAATGACATAAGCATGCAGATTCCCCCCTTCCCACAATTCTGCGTTCATTGAGTCATTTTTGCATTACTTCAATGTGAACTAGAGTATCATTTGATAGCTTTACTCGAAATTTTACGTAACATCACCAAAAACAACTCCCCTCTACACACACACACACACACACACAACCATTCACATTCAAATCACCCTCCCCCTACTCCTGCAACCAATCCCAATTCCGTCGCATGTCAATTTCATGATCCATAGGAATTCCATGATATATTCCAAATCGTGTGTTGATAAAGTTTTTATTGCAATACCACGTTCCATCTTAATGTTTGCAGTGGGCATACTTACAAAAGTGTAATGACATGAGTTACATTCCACAGCTGGAGCACCTAACTGTGTTCCTAATGCAATAGTTGCAATTATTATGGCCATTATAGGCATTTCAGTTATTGCTGGCTTTTCCTATGATGATACTGTGAATAAATTGATTGGTTAAAAGATTCACGTGACTAATGATGTCATGACTTATCTCATGTGTGCTTTAGTATGTTTATTTACAGGCTCGGTGGAATTCACAGGGTTGGGTACCCAATTGCAGGATACCCAATCCACTTGACATAGATAATCGATCTGGTTTTGTCTATAAGTTAAATGAGGTACCCAATATTAGGTACCCAAGTACCCAACCCCGCGAATTCCGCAGAGTTACTTTTACAAAAAAACATACTTACGTTGCGTTACAATTGTTCCCTTATGGGTTTGTAATGTTATTTTATTCTATAATTTTATAACGTTTTGTAACGTCGTCTTAACGTTGTAACATTACGATATAAAGGTCGCAGGTTTGTTACTTGTTTACATTAAGGTTGTTACCCTTTGTGTTGTGCAACGTTACGTTATAGTTGTATTGAGCTTGGTAGTTTTAAGTATGTTATTTACGCTAAACTTAATGCCTTTATATTAGAATATTGAACATTCATATTTGTTAGACGTGTTTCTCTGGTAGCTGCTACCTATCATTTCATCTGTACAGCAAATGACGTACATTTATCAGATTGGCGCCAAACATTCTACCCGTGATTCATAACAGGTGTTTGGATCCCCCTACTGTTTGACTCACCTGAGTTGAGGTGTATTTTCCTCCCTTTTAGCTGCCTCATTGCCTGAACTTCGTCAGGTAATGACGCACCATTGGGCGGAGGAATGGGGGTCTGGTAAAGACGTTTGCGTGCTGCTGGGCGTTTCGAGCGACCTGGAGTTACGTTTTGGTGCATGTCAAATGATGTTAGGGATAATCGACGTTATAAAGGTTTTTTTTTTGTTGTTGGCTGGTTGAAGGCATGTTGTTGACAAATCTTTCTAATTTGCTTGATTATATTAGTGTTGGAATTTTTCTGGGGAAAGTTAGAGAATATATAATTAAGATGGAAAATTTTTTTTTTCTTCGGGGGATTATTTTTCTTAGTTTAATTAACGTTTTTAAATCCCTACAACATGTTGCTGAAAAGTTTTTTCCGAAATTTTTTTTTACATAATTGAAGTTTTTGTTAGAAAAATTGATTACCGTAATGTCAAATATCGAGTTTTTTAAACCATAAATTTCTAATGTCGATATAGGCTACCGATGTTACGGGGTGACGAAAGTAGATTAGGTCCAGATGAGTCGCGATCGAGCACCCATTTCATGCCCACCCTTAGTGGCTTCACTGAGTCAACAATGAAATGGCGCCACCACGTGAGAGACGAGCAGGCAGACTGGCGGTCTTGGTTTGATTGATGGAGTGGGACGTGGGATGAAACAAGTCGACCAATCAATGCCGGATTAATTAGGTGATTAAGAGACTCACGTGCATTAATAAATGAATCTGTAAGCATGCCGCGTCGCGTTTCCCAAGAGTCATTTGTGTAGGTGAAGTGCGTGCATATCCCTTGATTTTTTTTTCTTTGATGGAAAAGAGAATGATAAGAAAAAAAATTATATTTTCTCGTATATGGAAATATAGACCGAAATCCTCTTTAGGATTTAGGTCAATCGGATTCCACTGGTTATGATGTCACGTCATGTTCGTTTCTCATATCGAGTTTTACTGGAACTTCTGATTAGTTTTTTTTTTTTCCAATGCGTGGAATTTTATTTATTTTTTCTTTAAAGAAACGAGATATGTAGAATTTTCCATTAATGCCCGCCTTAATCACTAGGGATATGGTATACATTATAGATAGGATTTTTTTTTTTTTAGAGGTATTGATTTGCCGTTATAGCGACGAGTTGTATGAGAATTCGAAGTAGGAAATCAAAAAGTTTCAAATGGAAAAATGAGAAAATAGATGTTTCAAGATTTTGTGGTTTTCTTAGCTAAAAATTCCAAAATTTGTGTTGGAAAACGCTGAATTATTATTTTAATGAGAGGGCATGTAGGAAAACATCGATATTTTTTTGTCTACGTATCGATTTGTAATAATAGTAGTAGATTTTAAGTACCGATTTTTACATGGATTTTCCTGAATTTAAATATTTTATAAATATTTTTTGAAATTTAAGAAAATTTAAATTTTAAATTTTTGTTAGAAAAGGTAGCGTATAAGTACATATTGATATTCATGGCCGAAACATAAATTTTTCATGAAAAATCTGGTGAGCATAATCATTCGTATAAATATTTGAGACATTGGATGATCATTAACGCAAAACGAGTGAAGAGGGCGCCAACACATGAATAGAAAGAGGGAGAGTGCGACGACATATTGTTCAATTATATTTCGCCACGTTAAGGGACAAAACTCGTAATGACAAAACAAACAGTGGACAGCGTAAAGGATAAATAAAGGACAGTGCCTGATGAATTGTTGTAATTGCTTTGCTCTACAACAAAGGGGGGTGGGCTATTTTCTCTTTACACATCCAAGGAAAAATGCCAATAAGTACATTGCTATGATTAATGGAATGGCGTGCTACACATAAACTGCTTTCTCCTTATTTTGTTTGATTAATTTTTTTTATTCACTTTTTTCTTGAATATTTTTTCTTTCACTTTCCCTGGATGTAAAAACAAACCCATTAACAGTCATAAGTCATCTCGGTTTTACACCTTAGTAAGAAAATAACAAAAATACCTCACTTCATGTGAAGTTAGGCCTATTTTATAGTAGATTACAAATTAGTTTTTTTTGCATGTTTTAACACTTGTTTGATAGTTTAGAATAGTTGTGAAAAAAAATTTTTTTTAGGCTTAAAAAAAAAAAATTTCATCTCACGAACATTCCACGAGCGATCGACCAAGTCACCAAACCGCCAAAAAACCTCACATCCAACCCACTGAAAAATAGGCCTAACTACCCCTCCCTCTACCGCCACTTTTTTTGAACAAAAGGTAAAACTAGGCCTTGCCGCTACTTAATCACGTCTATTCTTCTCATTTCCACACACCGAAATAATTCCACCCCACTCTAAAAGCGCCCCTATTCACCCCCCTTAACTTTCTCCGATTATGTCGGTCCCTCACCTGGGATTCACCCCTAAGGGCATCTGTCGCGACCCCTCACCTGCGTCTCTTGCCACAATCGAGTCCATAGCCCAAACATAACAACTGAGCATCACCTCGCACTACCAGTCACCGAAGGGTTAATCAACCAGATTAGGTTCCTCTATCTCCCTTCCCCCTACTACTGCCCTCTCCCCTAACTGCACGCTCTTTTGTCCGGTGTAGAAACAGCTGCTCGTGCAACGGGCCAATACCGTTTCCCGCGCACGCGCCCTCTTTTCATAATTCTAATTCTTTGAATGAGAAGCCATATTTTTAAGAGTTACTATTTCAGGCATGTCGTCTGGCTTCGCGTTAAGTAGTTAATACTACGGGTTATTGTCTCTCGCCCTCTGGGGATAATTAGTGGAAATTTGAGAGATTCAGATGATGTGATTTTGGTTTTGGCTGTTAAGTAGGACCCCTGGGGTTAATGAGAGTTAAGATAGAGAGATGTGGGTCAAAAGTTGATCTCAAAGTTAAAATTCAAGCGGCAAAAAAAAAAAAAAATTAAAAATTGATTTTTAAATCGATTACGTTGTAAATTATCTTTTATTTAAACAGTGAAAAAAAATCGGATAAAAACTAAAAAGAGTCAACTTAAACTTTAATAAAAATCGATTTCTCCAATCCGATATTTGTCTTCCCCTTTCGATACTTTCCCAACCCATTTACTTGTGGTTGGCCTATGAAGAGATGTAAATTATAGATAAACATCTTGGCGAGAGGGAGGAGTGTTCGCATCAATAGTAATAAGGCACACGGTCATGCGGCAGTTGCATCTGCCGCTATGCTACATTTGGTGAGAACAACAGGCGGTCGGGCAACCAGATCGAGGCACGAGCCCCCTCTTCGCCACAATTAACACACGTACCTCATCTGGCAGATGGCACTACCACAAAAAAAAAAGACTTCTCACCTCAAAAATTCAGAGAATCGTTAAGAAAAATCGCAATGTTTTGTGTTTACTTTTGGGTGTCACAGAATATTTTCCCGCCAAAAACATTGCGTGTGGTTAATTCTGCGGGGAACCATCAGCGCGTGCACGAGCGTCACTTGACGAGACGCTGCACGCTTTCTAAATGAGGCACGTCCGATGAGCCCCGCAGGCTCCACCTGGGAGAAGAAGCCGAGGGAAATGTGAGGGTGGAGAGGGAGAGAGGGGATAGACGCGTGCCCGGCGACCCCCACCTGCTCCATATAATACCGAAGTGCGCGACCCGCCAAATCAAACACGGCCATGTGAACTTTGCTTGGAGTAAACGGAGACGAGACAGGGGACTTTGGAGGAATAAGTGGAGGGGACTAGAGAAAGGAAGAGTGGAGTTGGGGAATGGGAGTTATTGAAAATCGACTTTTTAATATCAAACTAAAAGTCGATATTACTATAAATTGTCGAAAAAAAAAAATAAAAAAAAAACTGACATTAAAAAAAAAAAATATCAATTTCCCCCCCCCTCCCCCCTATGTATTGTTGTAGTGTTAAAATTACCTAACCTCAAAAAAAAAAAAATTATTCAAAAACTTTTGAATAATATCATAAAAATTATTCATTTCCAAATTGATCCAAACTTTGGAATTGACTGTTGGTTTCTTCATTTGCTTCTTCAGTAGTTGTTTTTTTTTTTCTTATTGGATTGGATTTTTCGGTTGATTGAACTACTTCGGTTTTAGCTACTGTTTCAGAATCTGCATTCGGTGTGACAGATTTGTTCTCTTCTCGTGACGGAAGGAAGACATCAGTCTTTTCGTAACGGGTCAATAGTTGCGACACTTTATCTCCGTTGTAGCCAGCAACAAAAATAAGTAATTGGTGTGCACAAACCGATCGTTACAAACCACGCAAATTATCTCCATTTAAGTGTACCCATTAAAAATCATTGGAGTTTAAACAAACTACAATTGACCCCCTTCAAGAAAGCTCACAAAACACACTTGAGTTGGTTAGAGAAGCCCAACCAATTCAATTCTTACCTCATAAAATTTGAAAAAAAAAAAAAAACTCGATTATCAAAAAACATCGATACTCGTTCACCTCTTCTAAATCAAATTTTGAAAATTAAAAACCCACAAATCGATTTCCAAAAAATATCGATATAGGAAATTAATCGATTTTCCCATTCCTAACACATTTTCATCGACTGTACTCAAAAAAAGGATTCAACAAATAAGCACCACTCGATAATATCGATTATTATCCATCATAAACATGAATAAATAATCACTCAACCACTTTCACCTTGAATCTCTCTCTCAGAATCATGCAGGTTACAACATAAAAATGACAGGAAAAAAAATGAGGGCAACCAACAACAACAGATGTGAATTTCAATTTTTATCGAGTCAACAAACCTTGACTACTACACACTACAACACAAATTTTCTGCGAATACAAAACTCGTAAATAATCTCCATAATAAAAAACAAAAATGAAGGCAGTAATTAATTAATGGAAAATATTTGAATTTCAATGAGTCATACACTATAAACAAAAATAAAAGCGACGCCAGTCACATAGCCGCCACTATACGTCACAACATACCCTAAACTCGCATTTTTAGAGGGCACTAAATATCCCTCTAGTTTTGGGATAAGGGTTCCAGGTGTTTTTTAGAGGCGGGGCATTTCCAAAATATGGCACACGTGCCATAAAGGAACCCCGACTGCTATTACAACATCTCTCTTCTCTCTGTCCCTTTTGCCCTCAAGAATCGAACGTTAATTATGTTATGTAAGTTTCGCGTACAATCTCCTTGAATATAATTATTATAATTGTTGGTTTTCATTATTTTTACATCACTTCAATGTGAACATAAACATGAACTTACCAAGCTAGGTGATTTAGTGCTGTTCAGGTGGTGGATGAGTATTGCGATGTCAGTGACTTCGAATACTCATCCACCACCTGAACAGTATGGATGTAATTTTAGGGAGGTTTTGTAATTCCGAGTTGTTTACGAAGTTTTTCTTGTTGTCTGGTTTGCCCTGTTTGCTGTAGTGTGATTTGGGTCTATGCGGTGTTTTTTTCTTATCTAATTATATTAAAAATTTCACTTGCTGATCTTATCGTCTGTTCCTGCTTTGCAATCAATATTCTTGCATTCATTTACAAACTTGAGATAAGATGTTTAAAAAAAAGAGAAAAATTCCCCGTTTTATTCTCACTTTGAAAATTCCTGAAAATTCTGTACCGGTGAAGGATTTTCCACATGACACATGAACTCTGACCACCAACTTTCCATGGGATTCCCAAACCACTCATTCCCTCATCGCGTTCATCAAAACGCGTTACTAGTAATACCTCCCCTCTTATCACAATAGCAAAACAAAAGAATAGACACACAGCTGTATGCAAATGAGCTGCGACGCACACGCGTCCAGTCACGTGCTTGCGCGCGTCCCCGGGTACTTTTCTCCCAAATGCATGAATGGGAAAACTTTTAACTTCCCAAACCCGCAAAACTCTTCCATAAATTAAAGTTACAATCATTTATTAATTTAACAACATTTTAAGTGCAGTTTAATTAGTTTTAGCGAGATTTCAAGACCGATTTAATTTTTATAAACAGTTATTATAACTTTTTGACCGGTTTAATTTTTATAGTCATTTATTTAGTTTTTGTTGTTT